>MU683642.1:6724-115751 GCA_026770625.1 Nicotiana glauca
ACATACATACTATATTAAAAGCACAAAAATCTTTAATGAAATATCGTTCGCCTTTTTTACCCTCAGAAATATATTTCATGTTGGACAAAATAGTAATTTAGTTATTTACCTAACTTTTAGGAGTTTAAAATTAGCTAAAAGTTTGGTTTTTAAATTTTTCTTTATTTGAAATATGTATCTCTTTGTATAAAGATATTAATGCACTAAATATCCTTTTATAAATAAAGTGATAATATTTAGGAGTTTGAGATTATTGACAAATTTGCCACTTTTATTCACCTGAATCTCAAATGAAAGTTCAACGTATGATAAAGTTTAAAGTCTACGACCAAAGTATGGCTTTCAAAATCCTACCAAATCTAATGGCTTCGTATTCACCTGAACACAAAATTCACCAAAGGCAATTTTCTTGTTTTCCATTAATTTCAACAAATGACTCAATGTTATTTTTTCATCTATTAAGTTATTTCTATTAATTGATAAATGTTTGAGAAATTGTGGTTAAGCATATGGAATAACAAATATCCACAATTTTCGATTTAGTATTAGGCTACACAAATAGTAATAATATTTTTATAAAGATATATTTATAAGATATATTCTGATAAAATTTCCAGCTACCCGCTATCATTATATTCTTTAATCCAATATCGAATTCTAAAAAAAATTGGTTAATAAAAAAACACTTACAATTACACATCAAGTTCAAATGATATATCTAACTTTAGAGCATACAAAGATATTTACATCTTCACCATTTAATTTATGTATATAAAATATACTCTATTAATCAATCCCAAAATAAAAAGAATCTAATAACTTCAATAACGTAATTGGATGCTCCAACAACGGAAGTCCAAAATCGTCACCATTTTGAATATACTCATTATCATCATTTGCCAAAATCATCATTTAAGCTTTCCCTAATATTTCAAATTTTTTAATTAATTAACTTTTGTACATAAATCCTTACTTATTCACCTTTTTCACTTTTTTAAAACAGATTTCACCTTAGACTAAATAGTCAATTAGTTATTTCTCTTATATTTAGGAATAGTCATGTCACTGCCCGATTCAAGTTTAGGCCGTGATGGCACCCAACACCGTTGCTAGGTAAGCCAACAGTATTAAGTTATTCAAACAACTATCTTTCCTCACATTTAAAGGATTTAAACAAATAGCGGATTTTAAAGTGTACAAAGTGAAAATGACTAAATGAAACCATAACTCTAGAGATGTAACCCAAAAATTGTAAGTCTACTAGTGTGTGCGCCAAGACATAGTGTCACAAGTGTATGGGCATTCTAATAGAATATACAAAAGAATACTAGTCTACTGTCTGAAATGTAATAGACATAAAATATAACAAAAGGAAGATTTCGGCTACTGCAGTACGGCTCAGAAAGGCAGCTCACCGTGTAGTCTCAAAGCCGGGCTCAAATATGCACGCCAGACTGGTAACCAGATGCACTCGCCTCGGATCCTGTACAATTAAGTGCAGAAGTGTATCATGATTACATAAATAACATATACCCAGTAAATATCCAGTATAACCTCGAAGAAGTAGTTACAAGGGGTTGACTTTGACACTTACGAGGGCTAATAATGACATATAAAAATTTTATACTAAGCATGGTATACATGAATAACATTGAAACTCAAAGATAAACAATTTATGTCCCAAGGAAATTAAGAAGTATCAAATATGAATAGTTTCAAAGATTTATCATGCGGAAATTATGCCGAGGTCGTACGACACGATCAACCATAATATTTAAACCGTGCACTGCCGAGGGTTGATCGACGGGAGCCATAGATGCATCTATGGTGCGTTGATTTTTGAACTAAATTGTATGCAATCGTATTGATTTCCTAATTTGTCTAGGATATTGCTGATTATTTAGCAAGAAATAAAATTCCTATTTCATGTTTGTTGTTAAATTACAAAACGATCCTTTGTTGAAAATGGATTATTTTTATCTACTAATTATAGTTGATTTTGCTATGATTTTAGAAGAAATCTACCCATAGACCAAGTTGAAGGAGTTTGACAAGCACTTCTGTCACAACCCAATTTCCCCTCCGTTGGATTTCGTGATGACACCTAGTTTTATGGACTAGGTAAGCCTAATATTTACAGAAGAACAAAAATAATAAATAACATCTTAAAATTTTTCTGGAATGAATCCTTTATACAATGAGCATATTCCCAAAAGCCGGTAGTACAAGTCATAAGCTCTACAGAGTTAAATACCACTTCTATATAAATTGTTTGGAAAGGAGTGAAAATAGTTGAATACAAGCAGGAAGGTGACTCCGAAACCTGTGAACGCAGCAACAGGTTTACCTTGAGTCTCCTCAGCAATGGTCTGCACAACTACTAACGATCGACACCTGGATCTGCACAACAAAAATATGCAGAAGAGTAGCATGAGCACAACACAGCGGTCCCAGTAAGTATCAAGACTAACATCGGTGGAGTAGTGTCGAGGAACAGTTAAGGCACCTATCAGTCTAATAAACTGTACAAATGCAAGCATAGGAACAATAGAACATGATGTTTACATATAAAGACTACACATTATGGCTAACAATACAACAATCACAGTAAGGGAAGAAAAATAGCAAGTAACAACGAAAATCCCATAATAATAACATAGAATAGCGAGCAAAATGAAAGTACAAGAGCGGGGGTGAATTGTATATAATTAAAATTAATCGTAATAATTTAACTTAAAACTTTAGTAGTCGACTGAATATGAAAATCTTACAGATAGAGAAATCCGAAGTAATATGCAGAAATTAAAGACACTAGAAATTTTATACTGGTTCGGATTCAATGTGAATCCTAATCCAGTCCCCTTGGGTTGCAAGGGATTTCTCTTCAAGCAAATGAGTTTTCTTTCGAGTATAGATTTGATATTTGTCGCTCAGTTTTCTAGTACTCATTTAATACAATACCTCACCAGTTGTGTGCTCTCTTTCTATCCCCGACTTGTTACACAACAGATCTATATAGGCTACTATACTTGTTTGCCGTAAATTGAAGAGAGTTATTTTGGTTCGATCAAAGTATACTAAGGATGGAGTTGCACTATGAATTTATACAAGGATGAACGGTGAAGGCTTGTCAACCCAAGTATTTTAATCCTTGGAAAGAGTTGATTCTTTTCAAGAATAAAGTACTAGCCGTTGCTTCTCTTCAGATCTTTTCCTTTGGCAAATGTTGGGTTTGACAGAATTCTTCCTTGATTTTTGGACCTTCCGATCTTGACTGTTGTCCGGATCCTCTAGCTTTAATTGGTCTTTAGTGATTTGATCTGACTCGTCAATCACGGATTGCATAGAATCTTTATTCCATTACGGGAGATTTGATTTCCTAGAATCATGGAGTTAATCCGGTTTTACTGATGTAGAGTTGATTCTTTCCTTGTGCATCGTGAGTATTTTGGGCAGCTTCCTTTGAGAACGATATCCTTCCTTGTTCGACATAGCAATTCCAATAGTTCCTTTTTGCTTCTTTGAACTCCTGCATATGTATATTAATTTGCATCATTAAAATATGTTCTAACAATCTCCCCCCTTTTAATGATGGCGAAATAATATACATATATGTAAAAGGATAAACAACAGTTGACTTCCCTGTTTGGGACTGGCCGACTTGGATCCCCCTCAATATGTGTAGTCAACTGAACTTGATCTCCCCCTCAATGTGTGCACTCGACTTGTACATGTATATTATTGTCTATGCATGGGCAGCATAGTTGACTTAAACAATTCAAAGAATAAGAGATACTATCTATGCATGTAGCATAGTCGACTTAACCTGTATAATGAATAGAGAATATATGCATAATCGACTTGAACCTGCACATAGAGCGTTAATAGTCCAGAAGATATATATTCTCCCCCTTTTTGACATCAGCAAAGAGGGAGTAGCAAAAATAATATCCACATACGCAAAAGAGAAAAGAAAAACATCCACGGGCATAGCCCAACCACAGCCAAAACAAGTTTAAAACAAAGGAAAAATTGTCTGTAGACCACATCCATCTCATCGATGCAGAAAGTAGGTAAGAGTGTTGCAGATTGCCTCCTTCAACTGTTCAAAGCTGGTGTTGGCAGCAACGCTCATTCCATCCAGCCTGTCATGCACCTCCTCGAAGGCTTTAGCCGCATTCTCCCTTACCCTTTGCACAACCACCCTGATTTTGGACACATCTGACCCTGTTTCCTTAGAAATAGCATGAATAACATCCACAATCGACTGTGTAGCGGACATGAGAGTCTTGATGTCTAAGAGTTGAGAGTCAATGGAGCTAAACTTTTCATTTAGGTCTGCAGGAATGGGAGAGAGAAGAACAGCAGACGAAGGCTTGGTTTCCACAAAGGTTGGCTTTGTATCACTATCACCCTTCTTGACCCAGACACCCTTGATACTCACATACCCCATACTAGAGAAGGCTCTAGAATTGTAGCACTTGTACACAGGAATAGAGGGGTAGTCTGAAAGCGGAATTTGATGAGTTTCCAGAATGTGGGTGATGGGCATACCGTAAGGAAGACTGGTTGGATCTTCAACACTCAATCATAAAATTTATGCCCCAGGAGGACAACTTGATTTTGAGTTTGGAGATAAGACAGTAGACAAAGAAGGTGTCCCGTTGAGAGTGGGTTAAGAAGTAACCAGTTTTGGAAAGGAGAGTGGTTGCAACAATGTGAGCAAGAATCCTAGTTTCAAAGCTAACATCACTAGGCCCTAATTGATTGGGAAGGGTTTCAGAGGTATTTTTGGAAGATTTTGCCATGAAAGAAGAGAGGGTTGGTACAGGTTGAAGAGGGAGTTGGTAGAGGTTGAGGGAGATGGTGGAGATGAAAGAGACGAAAAAGGACTAACTTAAAGAGAAGAGATTTGACGGTTGAGTACAGAGAAGGAAAGGGTGTCAGATGAAGCGACGTGATAATTGGCTTTCCAACTTTGGCTGCAAACTTATGGAAAACAGATTAAAAAGAGAGGGAAAAGACTGACGCATAATTAATGCACTGAAAAAAAAAACAATTATGACAAGTTTTTTTGAAAATTAACAATTTGGTCCTAATAATTTTTTGAAAAACAAATAATGCCAAGTAATTCTCTCAAAGAAAAGAATCTATTTTCCAAAAATGGTTTAGTAAAAATATCAGCTAATTGAGCAGAGGTGCCAACAAAAGCTAATTCTATGTCACCTTTAAGAACATGATCTCTAATAAAATGATGCTTAATGTCTATATGCTTTGCTCTAGAGTGATGCACAGGATTTATAGAAAGACAAATTACACTAGAATTATCACAAAAGATTTGTATAGGTTTAAAGGAGAGTTCATAGTCACCCAATTGATGGGACATCCACAGCAGTTGTGCACAACATTGACCAACGGCTATGTACTCAGCTTCAGTAGTTGACAAGGCGACTGATGCTTGCTTTTTACTGTTCCAGGATATTAAGGCCTTTCCTAGTAATTGACAAGTGCCACTCGTGCTTTTCCTGTCTTCTTTATCACCTGCTAAATCTGCATCTGAGAAACCTTCTAATTTAAATGAGTTAGAGCGAGGATACTACAATCCATGAGATACTGTGTCAATAAGATATCGAATAATTCTTTTTACAGCAGTTAGATGTGACTCCTTGGAGCCGACTGAAACATGGCACATTTACAAACACTGAACATAATATCTGGTCGACTAGCAGTCAGATACAGTAGAGATCCAATCATTCCTCTGTATTTGGTTTCATCAACTGGAGTACCCTGTTCATCCTTATCCAAATTTGTAGCCGGACTCATAGGAGTCGCAATTGATTTTGCATTGATCATGCCAAATTTTTGGATAAGCTCCTTGGTATATTTAGTTTGACAGATGAAAGTTCCCTCTTCAGATTGATGAATTTGAAGCCCAAGGAAAAATGTGAGTTCACCCATCATGCTCATTTCGAATTCACTTTGCATGAGGTTTGCAAATTCCTTGCACATAAGAGAGTTAGCACTACCAAAAATAATATCATCAACATAAATTTGAATGATGAGATTACCTTCTGCCGATCGTTTAATGAATAGAGTAGTATCAACTTTACCTCTAGTGAACCCATGATCAACAAGGAAGTTACTTAACCTGTCATACCAAGCACGTGGAGCCTGTTTCAGTCCGTATAGGGCCTTAGTAAGCTTGTACACATGATAAGGAAATTTTGAGTCTTCAAAGCCTGGAGGTTGTTTCACAATAACTTCCTCTTCGATGAATCCATTTAGAAAGGCGCTTTTGACATCCATTTGAAACAATCTGAATCCTATAAATGATGCATACGCTAATAGGATTCGTATACACTCAAATCGAGCTACTGGAGCAAAATTTCCATCGCAGTCGACTCCTTCTTGTTGTGAATAGCCTTGAGCAACTAATCTGGCTTTGTTCCTTATGACTTGTCCTTCTTCATTCAATTTGTTCCTGAACACCCATTTTGTTTCGATGATGGAAACATTTTCAGGTCGGGGTATCAGCTTCCATACTTGATTCTTGCTGAATTGATCCAACTCCTCTTGCATGGCTTTCACCCAGCTTGAGTCCTTCAAAGCTTCCTCTACCTTTTTTGGCTCTATTTGAGAGATCAGAGTAATATTTGCTTTCTTTTTAAGGGCAGCCCTGGTCTTCATTCCTTCGTTTGGATCCCATATGATATATTTCTGTGGATATTCAGTTTCATTTCTCCACTCATTTAGTCGAACAGTGCTAGTAGTCGACTCCACACGTTGTTCTGGAGTGTTGTTGCTAACTGTTCAGTCGACTCGACTACATCTGTGAGACTAGTTGACTCCTGTGATTTTCCTTTGACCTGAACTTCTTGAGTTTGATCTTCGTCACCTGCATTAATGCCTTTCTCGACCAAGGGATTCTTTTCATCGAAATTAACATGAACTGATTCTTCAACGCACAAAGTACGTTTATTAAAAACTCTAAATGATCTGCTATTTAAAGAATAACCAAGAAAAATACCTTCATGACTTCTTGGATCAAATTTTTCAAGATTGTCCTTAGCATTGTTATGAATGAAACACTTGCTTCCAAATGGATGAAAGTAACTGATTTTAGGACGCTTACCTTTCCAGAGTTCATACGGAGTCTTTTTCAGAATGGGCCTTATGAGACATCGATTGAGAATGGCATGCAGTACTCACACCTTCAGCCCAGAAATGACTTGGCAGAGAATGTTCTAACAACATGATTCTTCCCATGTCTTGAAGAGTTCTATTTTTTTTACACAACTCTATTTTGTTGAGGTGAGCGAGGAGTAGGGAAATTGTGAGTGTAGCCTTGATCGTTACAGAAATCTTCAAATACCATGCTTTCAAACTCGCCTCCACAATCACTTTGGATTATGGAGATTGGATAACCTTTTTCTCTTTCAATCCTTTTGCAGAAAACTTCAAAGCTTCTTAAGGCTTCATCTTTGTGAGACAGGAAAATTACCCAAGTGAAACGTTAAAAGTCATCAACAATAACAAAAGCATAATTCTTACCTCCTATGCTAGCAGTTCTAGTAGGTCCAAATAAGTCCATATGAAGTAATTGCAATGGTTTTAAGGTGGACACTACGTCTTTGTTTTTGAAATAGTTTCTAGTTTGCTTACCCATCTGACATGCATCACAAATGTGAGTCCTAGAAAAATTCAATTTAGGTAACCCAATGACTAGATCATGTTTGGATAATTTCTCAATTAGATGCATGCTAGCATGACCTAGTCTTCTGTGCCATAGCCAGGGATCATCAGACATAGAGGTTCGACAGATATGACCACATGTTTTTCGAAACCATCAAGTATATAAATATTTCCGTACCTTTTTCCAAGAAGAATTATTTTACCTGATTCGTCTTCGATGGCACATCCAGTTCTCTTAAATTTTACCTCATATCCCGAGTCACAGAGTTGACTTATGCTGAGGAGATTATAGTTTAATCCATTAACTAGATATACTTCAGTAATATCACTGCTGTTGTTGAAAGGAATAGTTCCAGTGCCAACTATTTTGCCTCTTGAATCATCTCCAAATTTGACGCTTCCTCCATCAATCTTTGTAACTTCCTTAAACAGGCTTTTATCACCTGTCATGTGACTGGAACATGCACTATCTAGATACCATTTTCCTTTGCGCTTTACTCTGTGGTGTTCCTGCAATACAAAATTATTACTTTCTTTTAGGTACCCAAGCTTGCATGGATCCTGGTGAGTTAGTGTTACTGGACTCGGAGTTCTTAGGTTTCCAAACCCATCCGGACATATGAGATTTACGAAAGTGACAACCAGAATATTTATGCCCACTTCTGTTACTATAATGACATTTAACCCCAGACCTATTTTTAGGTCTTTCATAAAAGTTGGAATTAGCAGTCATAGGATTTGCTGATTCCTTTTTAGTTGACTTGTAAGTCGATTGGTTTGACCGACTAGTCGATCTAGTTCTAATTGGTTCTTTTCCAGTCGACTTGTAAGTTGTCTGGTTTGATCTAACAGAGCTATGACTGGTGGATTTGCTCAAGCTGCTAAACTACATTTGCAATTCCTCGAACTCTTCTTGAAGTACGTCTTTTTCAATTTCACATATTTCATGTTTGAGTTTCCAGTCTTTGACTTCCCTGGTGAGTCTCTTAAGTTCATTAATCATCTTTTGAGACTCTTTTAGGGTGGAGTCAAGCATGTATTGTAATTCATTGCATCTTTCACAGTCATAAGATCTTACCTCGCTAGTTTCTCCTTTTGCCATAAAACAATTTTCATTGCCTGAATCGTCTTCATCTTTCCAGCACCCTGAAGTTTTGTTGATCTCGTTTTCTAGAATTGTCATGAAGCAGATATTTGCTATCTCTTCATGGTCTGAGTCATCCTCATCAGTCCAGCTTCCGAATGATCTATTCTTGTTGAATCCTCTGGAGACCTTTCTCTTCAGTTCTAGACACTCCGCTTGGATGTGCCCAAACTTTCCACATTCATAGCATTTTCCATCGTTCTTATCTTGTTCATTGTATTGTCTAGATCTTCTTGGTGGAAATCTTCCTTTCTTTGTATTTCTATATCTTCTCATTAATCCATCCATGTTTCTAGACATCATAGCGATTTCCTCTTGTAGAACTTCAGGATCATCAATTTCATTCTCAGCAGCTTCAGTAGTAGCTTTGAATGCAACAATTTTCTTCTTCTCCTCTTGATTTGTCTTCTTCAGATGCGTTCTTTCGAAAGCAATGAGCTCTCCTTGTAGTTCATCATATGATAACTTGTTAAGATCTTGAGATTCCAAAGTGACAACTTTAGTCTGCCAGGTGGTTGTTATACTTCTGAGAATTTTCCTAACTTGATCGCCACTGGTGTATGGTTTGCCAAAAGCTTTTAAGTCACTGATTATTTTACTGAACCGGAAAATATTTCTTCGATGGATTCTCCTTCCTTCATTGAGAATAGTTCATAGTCATGAACTAACATATTTATGTGGGTTTCCTTTACCTTACTGGTACCTTCATAGGTAACTTCGAGTTTGTCCCACATTTCTTTGGCAGTATCACAACTAGAAATCTTTTCATATTCTTCACCACTTATTGCATTGTGAAGCAGATTCCTTGCCTTGTGGTTTATCTATACAGCTTCCGATTGCTCCTTTGAGTATGAGCCTATATCATCAGGGTCAGCGAGCGGTGGAGTGCTGGCAGGCAATGGGTAGTTTCCCTTCTTGATAACTCTCCATACGTTGACATCGTATGCTTTGGTGAAGATTTCCATGCGGATTTTCCAGTGGGAGAAGTGTTGTCCATCGAAGTAAGGTGGTCTTACTTGAGAAGTTCCATCCTGAAATAGAGCTCGAACGATAACCTGATTTGCCGTGATCTTTTTCTCACAAGCTGTTAAGCAAAAAGCAAAAGTGTGAGCCAAGCTCTAATACCAATTGAAAGTACAAGAGGGGGGGGGGGTGAATTGTATATATTTAAAATTAATCGTAATAAGTTGACTTAAAACTTTAGTAGTCGGCTGAATATGGAAATCTTGCAGATAGAGAAATTCGATGTAATATGCAAAAAGTAAATGCAGAAATTAAAGACACCAGGAATTTTATACTGGTTCGGATTCAATGTGAATCCTAATCCAGTCCCCTTGGGTTGAAAGAGATTTCTCTTCAAGCAAATGAGTTTTCTTTCGAGTACAGATTTGATATTTGTCGCTTAGTTTTCTAGCACTCGTTTGATATAATGCCTCACTAGTTGTGTGCTCTCTTTCTATCCCTGACTTGTTACACAACAGATCTATATAGGCTACTATGCTTGTTTGCAGTAAATTGAAGAGAGTTATTTTGGTTCGATCAAAGTATACTAAGGATGGAGTTGCACTATGAATTTATACAAGGATGAATGGTGAAGGCTTGTCAACCCAAGGGTTTTGATCCTTGGAAAGAGTTGATTCTTTTCAAGAATAAAGTACTAGCCGTTTTTTCTCTTCAGATCTTTTCCTTTGGCAAATGGCGGGTTTGATAGAATTCTTCCTTGATTTTTGGACCTTCTGATCATGACTGCTGTCCGGATCCTCTAGCTTTAATTGGTCTTTAGTGATTTGATATGACTCGTCAATCACAAATTGCGTTGAATCTTTATTCCGTTACGACATATTTGATTTCCTAGAATCATGGAGTTAATCCCGTTTTGCTGATGTAGAGTTGATTCTTTCCCTGTGCATCATGAGTATTTAGGGCAGCTTCCTTTGAGAACGATATCCTTCCTTGTTCGACATAGAAATTCCAATAGTTCCTTTTTGCTTCTTTGAACTCCTGCACATGCATATTAATTTGCATCATTAAAATATGTTCTAACACAAAATCATAAACCCAAAACCTAATCACAAATATAGTAAAGGTAAGCAATAACTCAGAACCTACGACAGTGTTCACATCAAGTGTTAGCCAACATACTCAACGAAATACCGAACCTCGGACAACTTACAACTCACAGGTCCCAATACCTGAACCCTAACACTTGGCATCCTGTGCCCCCATCACAACTCATGGTCACGCTGATATCTCACTTACTAACTAGAGCTACTCTCACATATATGACAAGTAGACGAGGGTGTACATATATACTCAGCAATATCAGGATAACTTCATATTCAGCGGGACTGTTCAACTACGTGTATGATTATGCAAGTGCTTTAACATAGTTACTACCAGCTAATAAGCATAAGGAAAAGAACAAACGACACGCAAAATGTTTTCTCACAACTTCCACGAGGTAAAACTCATACTTAAGCATACCACAACATAATATCAAACAACAAGAATGCCCCCAAGCCATCACAAATCATCACAATTAATCCCTGGCATACCCCAACTTGTCTCGCCACGTATCCAAATAAAAACATAATAATTGCCCGCCTTGTTTATCCACACGTGCATCATAATGTTCCCACATTCTCTCGCCACATGTGCAACCCACATATAAGCATATACATATATACATATATAAAATATATATATATATATATATATATATATATGGCCTTGTCACGCCGCATGTGCAATATGTCAATAGTAGCAATAGCACGGTAGAAACCTCGTGCAACCCCATAACAATAACCGCATGGCAGAAATCTCGTGCATCACAATATTAACAACCGCAGGGCAGAAACCTCATGCACCACCACAACAAGTACCACAACAACAATGGCAATATATCTAAGAACACGATAAGTAAATCAACTCGAGAACTTTCG
Organism: Nicotiana glauca; assembly: GCA_026770625.1. Classification (NCBI taxonomy): domain Eukaryota; kingdom Viridiplantae; phylum Streptophyta; class Magnoliopsida; order Solanales; family Solanaceae; genus Nicotiana; species Nicotiana glauca. The sequence goes on from MU683642.1 coordinate 18,503, forward strand.
ATCACAAGGAGACGGTAAAAATAGTTCACATGGAATAATCACAATAGAGAATACTAAACGTAATAAGAACAACTTAACAAGGGAGAAAATAATGTGAAGCAACGATCCCAGAATATGTAGTTCAACAATATGGATGCTAACACGAATCAAATAATTTTAAATAAGGAAATGTCAACTAAATATTATATACCTAAACTTCTTTTAAGGTTGGAAAAATTACGAAGAATATACAATAATTTCAATTAATGATGAGTAGCGGGAAGATAATCATAACCTCAATTATCAGTAAATAATTATATGAGAGTTAATAATGGTTTTCAATAAAGACAAGCAGTTATGAAAGATATCATGACAATAGAAGAGGTAAAGATCTTCAATCAAGCAAAACAAGAGTCAAATAGGCAATAAGAATGAATCATAAAGCAATTAATTCCAACTAAAGCATGTAAAATAGAGGTGAAACTAGTAAATGGAAGCTCAATCATATCAACAACAACTTCATACTCAGTGAATACAAGGACCTATGAACTCTAAAAATCCAACTTTCCACAAATAAGTACGAACACGCACTTATCACCTCGCGTACATGGACTACAATCAACATAGAAGACTCAAGTCCTATGGGAAGTCCCACATAGGCAAGATACTTACCTCAATAAGGCTAATTCAATACTCAATTTAGCTTTTCCTTTAACAATTCATCAACACTCGGCTCAATATATCCATAATTAACTTGAATAAGTCAAACAATGCAAGAGAAAACAATTTCAATTAACAAAACTATGATTCTTATACAATTTGCAAAAAGTCAATAAAAGTCAATTCCCTGAGCCCGCACCTCGGAACCCGACAAAATTTATAAAAACTGAATACCCATTCCGATATGAGTTCACCCATACTAAAATTATCTAATTCTGATACTATTTGGTCCCTCAAATCATCATTTGACATTTTTGAAAGATTTCACAATTTTTCCCCAAATTTTTCTTTAGATTATCATGAATTTGATGTTAAATCTAAGATATAATCACAATATATAGTTGGAAATTGATAGAGAAACTTACCCAATGATTTGGTATTAAACTCTTCTCTTAAAATCGCCCACTCTCGGAGTTAGGGTTCAAAAAATATGAAAAATGAGCAAAAACTCAACTTACACTGCTGAAAATAAGCTGCAGATGTCAAATCCAGCATTCGCAATTGCGAACACTCGCAAAAGCAAAGAAAGCCTTTGCAATTGCGAACATGGAAGGGCTGGAAAAAGTTGCATTTGCAACAAAAATTTCACAATTGCGATGGATATGTTCGCAATTGCAACCATACTAGAAGCAGCAATTTTTTCCGACATGAGAATAACTTGCTCATACGATGTCCAAATTCGAAGGTTTTTTTTCTATTGATCCGTACTTATGATACGGATCTAATGGTTCAATAAAAACTGAATTTGGAGCTTATTTGTTTAATGTGGTACCCTTTATTCCCAAAGAAACGATATTGAAACATCAAATAAGACCGCAATACAACCCGAAACACACCCGAGGCCCCTAAGACCCTATCTAGATACACAAACAAGACATATAACCTAACATGGACTTGCTCGAGGTCTCAAATTATATCAAAAAATGTCGAAACTACAAATCATACCACGAATCGAGCTATGAACTTCCAAATCTTCAAACTTCGAAAACTTATGCCAAAACCTATCAAATCAACCCGGAATGACGTCAAATTTTTGAGAAAAGTCCAAAATGGCATAATGGAGCTGTTCCAACTCTAGGAATCAGATTCTGACTACGATATCACAAAATTCAACTATGGGTCAAACTTCTCCATTTTTCAAACTTCAACTTTTTCAACTTTCGCCGAAATGCCTCAAATTACCCTACGGAGGTGAAACAAGGCGGGCACTAATTATGTTATTATTTGCACACATGGTGAGACAAGGTGGGATATGTCAGGGATTGATTGTGATAGCCTAGGGGCATTCTTGCTATTTGATATTGTGTTGTGGTATGCTTACTTGTATGAGTTTTATCTCATGGAAGTTATGAGGAAACATTTTACATGTCATCTGTTCTTTTCTTTATGCTTATTAGCTGGTAGGAACTTTGTTAAAGCACTTGCACAAGTGTACACATAGTTGACCACTTCCATTGGATATGAAGTTCTTCTGATATTGCTGAGTATAGATGTACACCTTTGTCTACTTGTCATATATGTGAGAGTAGCTCAAGTTAGTATGTGAGTTATCAGCGTGACCATGAGTTGTGATGGGGGCACAGGATGCCAAGTGTTAGGGTTCAGGTATTGGGACTCGTAAGCTGTAAGTTGTCCGAGGTTTGGTATTTCGTGAAGTCTGCTGGCTAAGACTTGATGTGAACACTACAATAGGTTCTGAGTTATTACTTTACTGTATTTGTGATTTAGGTTTTGGGTTTGTAGTTTTGCTCGCTCTTCTATGTCATTATTATGGTATTTTCGATGTTACTTGCTATTTTTCTTCCCTTACTGTGATTGTTGTATTGTTTGCCAGAGTGTGTAGTCTTTATATGTATACATCATCTTCCGTTGTTCCTATGCTTGCATTTGTACAATTTATTAGCTCGGCAGGTGTCTTGACTGTTCCTCGTCATTACTCCACCGAGGTTAGTCTTGATACTTACTGGGCACCGCTGTGGTGTGCTCATGCTACTCTTCTGCCCATTTTTATTGTGGAAATCCAGGTTTCGATCGTTAGTAGCTGTGCGGACCATTTCTGAGGAGACTCAAGGTAAACCAGGTGTTGCATTCGCAGGCTTCAGAGTCACCTTCTTACTTGTATTCAACTGTTTTCACTCCTTTCCAAATAGTTTATGTAGAAGTGATAGCTAACTCTGTAGAGCTTATGACTTGTACTACTCGATTTTGGGAATATGCTCGTTGTATTAAGATGTTATTTATTATGGTTGTTCTTCTATAATATTAGGCTTACCTAGTCCTTAAGACTAGGTGTCGTCACAAAACCCAACGGAGGATAAATTGGGTCGTGAAAAGTTGGTATCAAAGCTCTAGGTTCATAGGTGCTACAAGTCATAAGCGAGTTTAGTAGAGTTTTGCGGATCGGTACGGAGACGTTTGTACTTATCTTCGAGAGGGTACGAAACTATTAGGAAAATCTCACTTCTTTCATGCCTATCATGCGAGCTTATTGATCTCGGTGTCTAAACTATAATCATTCCATTCTCTCATAGATGGTGAGGACAGGCGCTGCAGTTATTGATGGTGTTGCTCCCAAAGCAGGGGTCGCTAGCGGCAGAGACAGAGGCCGACGAGGAGTACGTACCACAGCTGGAGCACCTACCAGAGCAGCTGTTGAGGAGCCACTAGTAGCTCTAGTTAGAGAGTAGGTACCAGAGGTCCCTACTGTTACCCCCGGACTTTAGGAGACCTTAGCACCGTTCTTGAGCATGTTTGGTACATTGGCTCATGCGGGGTTGCTTCTGGATGCACCATCTACCTCACTGACCGGAGGAGGGACTCAGACTCCTGCCGCCCACACTCTAGAGTAGCAAGTTCATGTTGGTCAGGTTCCAGGAATCAGGGTGGCGCAGCCTATGGTTCCAGCTCAGCCAACAGTTAGGGCAACAGCATCTGCAAATAGCAGCTTAGGCTTGAGAGGTACAAGAAGTACGGCCTTCCTACATTCAGTGGTTTGTCTTCAGAGAGTGCACATGGTTTTCTGGAGGAGTGCCATCACATTCTCTGCACTATGGTTATTATTGAGTCGAGTGGGGTTGCTTTTACTATGTTCTAGCTTTGGGGAGCGTCTTATCAGTGGTGGCGGGCATATAAGTTGGGTAGCCCGGCCGAGTCAGTTTCACTTACATGGGTTCAATTTTCAGAGATGTTCCTGAGAGACTTTGTACCTCAGTCCCTTCGGGATTCATAGCACGTGAAGTTTGGGCAGCTTTGCTAGGGAACTATGTTAGTATCAGAGTATGCCGTTAGATTTAGTTATTTGGCCAGACATGCACCGGCCTTGGTTTTTACGTTTCGGGAGAGGGTCCGCGATTTATTGAGGGACTCCATCCCAGCATCAGGACTAGCATAGCCCGGGAGTTGGAGATAGATATTTTGTATCAATAGACCATGAGTATTACTAGGAGGGTAGAGGGGATGCTGGCTCGAGAGAGAGAGGAGAGTGAGGTCAGGCGAGGCCGGGAGAGAGGGGACAGGCGGGGCCATGAGAGAGAGGGCAGGCGAGATCAGGAGAGAGAGTTCGGGGAGGCGAGGAGGCCTCGTAGACCGAGGAGACCTGCTGGTCCTTATTTTGGAGGCAGGGTGCTACATGGTAGAGGTTTTGTAGGTCAGCCAGTTCAGTTCGCGCTTCAGGCTTCGCATAGTGATTCAGGTGTTCATGGGTCTCGTAGTACCCGTACTGCATAGTTCCCACAGATATGTCAGCAGTGAGGTTGCTTCAAGTATGGAGATATTATCCATATAGAGAAATATTGTCCCAGACTTCGGGCCGATGTGTCACAGTGAGGTATTTAGGCGAGTAGAGGGCACCCAAGAAGAGGAGGCCCGACCGGTTGATGTGCTTCATATAGTAGGCTTAAGGTCGCTACGCCAGAGGATGTCATTTCAGGTATGATTTTGACTTGTTATAGAGGAGTGTGATCTGTAGCTCACTGTAGTTCTGCTTATCGGGGCGAGTTTCATGATTAGCACTTCGTTTATGTGTTGCCCTGTTGGGAGGATTTATGAGTGATAGCCCGTGTCTATCGTCTGTTTAATTTATTGTTGAGAGTTATTAGACTAGTAGTAAATTTCTGCTATCCTTTTCATTGGGCTTGATGTGATTTATGAGTATTTTTTACTACGAGCCGTGATGTTTATGCTCCATAAGTGTGGGAGCCAGCACTTGTTGTAAATTGTGGAAGAATTGATTTAGCGAGAGGCTCCTATTAGTTTGATGAATATCCTACTTGTGATTCAGAGTTGAGGGCGAGACCCTCATGATTTCATGTGTTGAGACCGGGCTGTGTACCGTGGTGGGAGTTATATCAATGTGAGATCCTCATGATTCTTTTATAGGCTTAAATTCTTTCTTGTTACATTGTTTTGTAGATTAGTATTAATAGAAAAATGGTGTTTGTCGGGCTTGTTTAATAGTTCGTTTATGTGTTTTCCCTTTCCATATTCAGTCATTTTCGTTCTGTGCTTCTTGAGTTTTAGCGTGTGGGGTGTGTACCCATTGGTATTAGCTGTGATTTGGTGATTCGGGTGTTTAGTTATGTGGATTTTGTTGTTATTGTATCATCGCCAGTGTTGTGGAGGCTTGAAATGGGTCCCTATTGAATATGAGGCTTAGGGCCGGTGCTGAATTTGGTTTCGAGCGAATATTGTGATCAACAATGTTACTGTGGGCCAATGTGCTATGTGTCATATTGTAAGGTTGTTCTATATGGGTGTTGGCACGAATTGATGTAGCTGGTTGAGACTGATACCGTGTATGGATTTAGAATCGGGTCTTTGAAAATGGACGGAAGATGAGAATTCTTGCTCTAAGGCTTATTGGTATTGATAGAAAGGCTAAATTTTAGTTGAGATGATGTCGTCAGGTTTATGTGGATTGGGTGATGTGGAATTACCCGCGGGTGTATGTTGGAAGTATGAATTTAGCAACTTTAGGACTTCGAGGCGAATCTTGGCACGTTCGAGGACAAACGTTGGTTTTAAGAGGGGGATGATGTAACAACTGGACCGGTCGTTTTGAGAATTTAATCTTTGTTCGGTAGCGTAAGATCTTGAAAAGCTTCATAATATGTCTATCGATGTGCGTACATAATTGAATTCAGTTAATGGTGATTCAGAGTAAAATTGAAAGAAGGAAATTAGTTTTGGAAGTTTAAACGTTGAGAATTTGACTGGAATTGGACTTTTGAGTAAACGGCCCCGGAATGGGTTTTGGATGATCTTAACAGCATTGTATTGTGATTTTGGACTTCGGAACTTCCTCATACGATGTCCAAATTTGATGATTCTTTTTTTATGGCTCCGTAATTACGATAAAAATCTAATTGTTCAATAAAAACTTAATTTGGAGCTCAATTGCTTAATGTGGTACCTTTTATTCCCAAAGAAATGACGTTGAAACATCAAATAAGAGCGCAATACAACCCGAAACACACCCGAGGCCCCGAGACCCCGTCTACACAGACAAACAAGTCATCGAACCTAACACGGACTCGCTCGAGGTCTCAAATCATATCAAACAACGCCGAAACGACGAATCACACCACGAATCGAGCTATAAACTTCCAAATCTTCCAACATCGAAAACTTGTGCTGAAACCGATCAAATCAACCCGGAATGACGCTAAATTTTGCAGACAAGTCCAAAATGGCATAACGGAGCTGTTCCAACTCTCAGAATTGCATTCCGACCCCGATATCACAAAAGTCAACTATGGGTCAAACTTTTTCATTTTCCAAACTTCAACTTTTCCAACTTTCGCCGAAACGCCTCAAATTACCCTAGGAACCTCCAAATCCGAATCTGGACGCACGCCTAAGTTCAAAATCACCATACGAAGCTGTTGAGATCACCCAAAATCCATTCCGGGGCCGTTTACTCAAAAGTACAATTCCGGTTAAATTCTCACCGTTTAAACTTCCTAAACTAGTTTCCTTCTTCCAATTTGACTCTGAAACACCCGTTAACTGAATTCAACCATGCATGTAAGTCGATACACATATTATGAAGCTGTTCAAGACCTTACGCTGCCGAACGGAGCTTAAATTCTCAAAACAACTGGCCGGATCGTTACAACTTCGTATTAGAGCATTAGAGCATGTAACAGCCTTATCACATCTTACATGCCAATTAAATTTATATTGTAAATTGTGATTAGCTAGCTTCTTCGATTTACATTTTTACTTTGGCGATCTTTCTGCCTCATGCTTTCACGCAAACACGATTTTCAACTTTTAGGATTCTTGTTCCAAACTTTAAATAGATATATATATTAGTTGATGTATTCTTCCACCCCATGTATTCATGAAATACATGATCATGAAAGTCTTTTCAGTGGAGGAACTTTTGATATAAAAAAAAAAGAAGTTAGGATAACAATAGCTAAATGATTCATAAACTCAGAAAAGGAGCTTAAAAATGGGGTCACCAGAAATTTTATATTTTCATATACAAATTTTATATTAACTAACATGGACAAATACGCGTTAATACTAGATTGTTCGTCTTTAAATGTTCAAAAGATATTCAATTATTTTCTACTTAACTATTACGTCGATGTAATAAATGAGTGTTGTATCTCTTTAACGTAACTTCTATTTCATATTAATCCTTTTCCTTATACATAAATTTTAATTGCTGACGCGTAATACACGTGCAACACATCTATTCAAAAATTAGTACTATATTAAAAGCATGACGGTCATTGGCAAAATATTATTTCTCCTTTTTTTACCCATTAAAAATAGAGTTCACACTGAGTAAAATAGTCATTTCATTATTTTTCCTAATATTTAGGATTGAGAATTGCTAATATTTAGGGACTAATTTTCCAATTATTTTGCTAATATTTAGTAATTCCAAAATCAACTAGATTTTGTTTTTTAAATTCTTCCTTATTTAAACTATGTAATAAAATAAATTTGTAAAAGAAAATAACAATAAAAGACAATCAAAGTATTTTGTAAGTTATTTCAATAAAATTAATTACATCCGTTTGAATTCCTTTTACGTTTTGGGAGTCTTTTGTTTGTTATAAATTTTAACCAATCAATTCTTCAAAAATTAGGTTAAGAAAAGCAAAGTATTTCAATATGTAACAATTCGGCCAGTCATTTTGAGAATTAACATCCCGATCCCGTGTTAACTGCTTTCCCAATGTCTTTTTCTGTTACTGTGATTTGCCGGGATGATTCTTGTGAGTTTCGGAGTGTTTCGGGCCACTTAGTCCATAAATGGGAGCTTAAGTCATAGAATTTTGAACGTAGTCAGAACAGTGTGAAGACGGTCCCGGAATAGAATTCGAAATGGAATTCGTTGACTCCATTAGCTCAATTAGATAATTTTGGTCTTAGGGCGTGTCCGGATTGTGTTTTTCAGGTCTGTAGCTTATTTAGGCTTGAAATGAGGAAAGTCAAATTTTTGGAGTTTTTGGCCGATAGTGGAATTTTTTATATCGGAGTCAGAATCCAATTTCGGAAGTTCGAATAGGTCCATAGTGTTGAATATTACTTGTGTGCAAAATTTAGGGTCAATCGGACGTGGTTTGGTCGGGTTCGGCATGGGTTGTAGAATTTTGTAATTTGAAGTTCATTAAGTTTGGATTTGAGAATGATTCGTGATTTTAGTGCTGTTTGATGTGATTTGAAGGCTTAACTAGGTTTGTATGGTGTTTTAGGATTGGTTGGTATGTTTGATTGAGGTCCTAGAGCCCCGGGGTGTGTTTCAGGTGCTTAACAGATTGGTTTGGGACTTATGCCTTTGCTAAAGTTTGCTGCACCTGTTATTTTCGCACCTGTGGATATTGGGCTGCAGGTGTGGTGTCGCACAAGCAGATATGGACCTTGGCAGCTGAGAGTGCATGTGCAGCTGGGGGACTACAGAAGAAGGCTCACAGATGCGGCCCAACGCCCGCAGATGCGGCCTCGGCCCAGTTAAGTAACTTTCGCACCATCGATGATACTTCCGCAGGTGCGGGACAACAGATGCGGTCCTATGAGAGCAGGAGCGAAAATCGCTGGGTAGAAAAGGGGATTTCGAGGATTGAAATTTCATACCACAAATTCAAGTTGGAGCTTAGTGGAAGGCGAATATTCGATAGATTTTGAAGGAAAGCTATTGGGTAACTAATCCTAACTCGATTTTGATCATATTACATTAATCTATTGTTGTATTCTTCATCTAACTAAGGAATTTGAGGGTGGAAGTTTGAAAACTGGGGAAAAAGTTTCCCAATCGATAATGTGAGGTTTGAGTGGGAATTTGGCATCGGTTTTGGATGATTTTTGTATGAGTAAACTCGTGAGTGAGACCCGATTCCGAGACGTGGGCCCGGGGAGAATTTTTGGACATTTTTCTATTTTCTTATCCTTGCCTTGATTTTATTATCTAAACTAGTTGTTTGTAGCTATATTGATATTATGTAATTGATTTGATTAGATTTGGGCCACTCGGAGTTGGATACTCGTTGCAAGAGTGTGATTTCAGATTCATTTTTGAGCTTGGTTCAAGGTAAGTGTCTTGCCTAGCCTTGTGTGGGGAAAATCCCCATTAGATTTGGTACTATTTTTATATCAATTCTGTATACATGAGGTGACGAGTGCGTATACATGATAATTGAATCATTAAGTAAATATCTATGTTTTCCTTTAATTGAGTAATACTAGTATATGTAGTCATCCTGTTCAGCTTAGGGAAGCATGCTTACGTGCCTTATCTATCTTAACTGCCTACCTGAACTCTGTGCATCATGTTTAGGGTAAGGATTGCCTCTTTTCTTTGACTTGAATTTAATGTAAACTGTAGAAATTTCTTCTTGAAACTGTTATTTATATTGATTGAGCTGTATGTTTACTTTGGGACTACGAAACGATATTTCGGGAGATCCCCTTGCACATTTATATTTGGGACTACGGGACGGTATCCCGGAAGATCCCTCATACTGGATATATTTACTTTGGGACTACAGAATGGTACTCTGGGAGATCCCCCTACACATTTAAGTTTGGGAATACGGGATGAATGGTATCCCGAGAGATCCTCTGTACATTTACGTTTGCGACTACGGGACAGTATCCCGGGAGATCCCCTGCTACTATCTCTATGTACTAAGTTGTTTCTTTTTTGAGATTTCATTTTGTTGACTATTAGTCTTTAATGTGATATTGCTTATTATTTTACTTTATTATATATATAAACCAGTAGGGCCCTGACCCGATCTCGTCACTACTCGACCGAGGTTAGGCTTGGACTTCTTGGGTATCGCTGTGGTGTACTCATGCCCTTTCCTACATATATTTTTTCGTGTGTAGATCCAATTTCAACGTACCAGACTCATCACTAGTTGTAGTCACTGCTGCATGTTAGAGACTCCAAGGTATATCGGTCTGCGCCCACATATCCTCAGAGTCCCCCTCTATCCTCTTATGTTCATTTCTCTTTCTTTCTATAGAGTTGATGTATAGAACAGTTAGAACATCTTAGTAGCTTGTGGCTTGCGAGTTTCCATGTTTTGGGTGTTGTTCGGTACTTTTTCTAAATTGATTACCCTATATGCAGAGTGGCATTTAGTTGCTTAATAGATAGTCATGTTATTAATAGTTAATATTCATGCTTTTGTTTCCATTTCTGCAATGTGTTAGGATTACCTAGTCGTAGGGACTAGGTGCCCTCATGATAGTTCATGGAGAGAGGAATTGGACCGCGACAAGTTGGTACCAGAGCTCTAGTTTTATAGGAGTCATGAGTCACAAGCAAGTTTGTTAGAATCTCGCGAATCGGTACGGAGACTTCTGTACTTATATTCGAGAGGCTATGGGACTGTTAGGAAATTTCCACTTCATTTGATTGCTTGTCGTGCGAGGTTATTGACTTCAAAATTCTAAATTTCTGTCTTCTATTCTCTCACAGATGGTGAGGACACGAGCTACCGGAGATGCCAGGCACCCGCGCCCCCTGCTAGAGTCGCTAGAGGCCGGGACCAGGGTAGAGGCCGATGACTCGTACGTGGTGCAGCTAGAGCACCCACACGAGCTGCTACAGAGGAGCCACCAACAGCTCCTGTCAGATCCCAGGCGCCTGATACGCCTACTACTACTACTCTAGCTCTCCAGGAGACCCTTGCGCAATTTATGAGTATGTACAACACTTTAGCTCAGGCAGGGTTGATTCCCATTACTGCAGCCACATCTCAAGCTGGGGGAGGAGCGCAGACTCCCACCGCCCGCACCCCAGAGTAAGTAGCGGGTTTAGGTTGATCAAATCCCAGAGGTTATACCGGCACCGCCTGTAGCCCTAGTTCAGCCTGAGGGTAGGGCAACTTCATCTTTAGAGGAGCAGCGGTGACTTTAGAGGTACAAGAAGTACGATTCTCCTACATTCTGTGGACTAGAATCAGAGGATTCTCAGGGATTTCTGGATGAGTGTCAACATATCCTCCACACTATGGGAATAGCAAATTCGAGTGAGGTTTCTTTCACTGCCTTCCAGCTTCAAGGGGCAGCCTATCAGTGGTGGCGTACTTTTTAGTTAGATGGTCTGGTTGAGGAAACTTCCCTTACATGGACCCAGTTCTCGTATGTATTTTGGAGGGAGTATATCCCTCAGATCCTCAGGGAAGCATGTCGTATGGAGTTTGAGTATTTGCGCTAGGGTACTAAGACTATTTTGGAGTATGTTGTCCGCTTAAGTGATTTGGCTAGACATGCTCCGACCTTGGTTCTATAGTTCGTGAGAGAGTTTGCCGAGTTTGAGTGGCTCATTCCTAGCATCAGGTCTAGCATGGCCCTGGAGCTAGGGATGGATATCGCCTATCAGTAGGTGGTGAGTATTTCTAGGAGAGTAGAGGGCATGCTTGCTCGGGATAGGGAGGAGAGAGAGGCTAAGAGGTCTCGAGAGTCAGGCCATTATTCTGGTGCCCGTGCCCCATTTATTCAGCTCTTCTGGCAGCCAGTGGTATTCCAGCTCCTCCTAGACCTCAAGAGCCTTATTATGCACCCCACTATCTAGTGCGCCTCTTGTACGGGGTGCTTTCAGTGGTCAGTCCAACAGATCTGTTCTGAGCCAGTTATAGCCTCCACGCGCTCCCAGAGATTGTTTTGACTGTGGCGACACACGCCATATGGTGATGATTGCCTTAGACTTAGGAAGGGTGCGCCTCCATAGACTTCTCAACCACAACATACACAGGGTTCCCATGCTGTGATCACAACACTAGCTACCACCCCACCTGCCCAGCAAACTAGAGGTGGAGGTTGGGGAGGTAGAGGCCATCCTAGAATGGAAGGCCAGGGCAGATACTATGCCCTTCCTGCCCGTACTAAGGTTGTTGCCTCTGATTCTGTCATTACAGATATTGTTCTGGTCTGTCATAGAGAAGCATGGGTTCTATTCGATCCCGGATCCGCTTATTTCTATGTGTCCTCTTATTTTGCTCTGCATTTGGGTGTATCTCGGGATTCTTGAGTTCCCCTGTTTATGTTTCTACTCCCGTGGGAGATTCTCTTGTTGTGGACCACATTTATCGGTCGTGTTTGATTGCTCTTAGTGGTTTTGAGACCAGAGCCGATTTATTATTTCCCAGCATGGTATATTTTGATATTATCTTGGGCATGGACTGGTTGTCACCCCATTATGCTATTCTTGATTGTCACGCCAAGACCAAGACATTGGCTATGCAAGGTTTTCCGTGAGTACAATGGAGGGGTACTTTAGATTACATTCTCAGTAGATTTATTTCATTTATTAAAGCTCAACGAATGGTTGAGAAGGGGTGTGACGCGTACCTAGCTTATGTAAGACATGTTAGTGTTGATACCCCTACAATTGATTCAGTCCCTATAGTGCAGGATTTCCCTGATCTGTTTCCAGATGATCTTCCGGGCATGCCACCCAACAGAGATATTGATTTTGGCATTGATTTATTAACGGACATTAAGCTCATCTCGATTCCTCCTTATCGTATGGCTCCTCCTGAGTTGAAAGAGTTGAAGCAATTGCTAGATAATGGCTTTATTCGGCCCAGTATGTCACCTTGGGGTGCTCCTATTTTTTTGTGTAGAAAAAGTATGGTTCTATGCATAGGTGCATTGATTATCGCCAGTTGAACAAAGTTATAATGAAAAATTGGTATCCCTTGTCTTGTATTGATGGCCTGTTTGATCAGTTACTGGGTGCTCGAGTATTTTCTAAGATTGACTTGCGTTGAGGTTATCATCAGTTGAAGATTCAGGAGCCTGATATCCCGAAGACTACTTTTAGGACTCAGTATGGTCATTCCGAGTTCCTTGTTATGTTATTTGGGCTAACCAATGCCCTAGCAGCATTTATGCATTTGATGCACAGTGTATTCCGGCCATATCTTGACACATTAGTCATTGTCTTTATTGTTGACATTATGGTGTACTCCCGGAGTCGGGAAGATCATGAACAGCACTTGAGGACATACTTTGGACTTTGAGAGAAAAGAAATTATATGCAAAGTTCTCAAAATGTGAGTTCTGGTTGGATTCCATGGCATTCTTGGGTCACGTAGTATCGGGTGAAGGGATCAAGGTGGATCCGAAGAAAATGGAAGCAATGCAGAGTTGGCCCAGACCACCCTTAGCTACAGAGATCCGTAGTTTTCTTGGGTTGGCGGGTTATTACCGTCGATTTCTAGAAGGATTCTCATCTATTGCAGCACCTATGACCAGGCTGACCCAGAAGGGTTCTTTGCTCAGGTGGATGGAAGAGTGTGAGAAGAGCTTTCACTATTTTGTACCACCCGGGGAAGGACAATATGGTGGCCGACGCTTTGAGTCACCGGGTAGAGAGTTTGGGCATATTGGTTTATCTACCAGAAGTAGAGAGGCCCATGGCAATGAATGTTCAAGCCTTAGCCAGGGAGTTTGTGAGATTGGATATTTCGGAGCCCAATCGGGTCCTTGCTTGTATGGTTTGTCGGTGTTCCTTATTTAATCATATCAGAGAGCGTCTGTATGAAGAACCTACTTTCCTTGTCCTCAAGGACAAGGTTCTTCATGATGATGCCAGAGATGTGACCATTGGTGATGATAGGATATTGAGGATGCATGGCCTGATATGTGTGCCAATGTTGATGGGCTTCGGGAGATGGTTCTAGAGGAGGCCTACGGCCTACGGTCCATCCATCCGGGTGCTGCAAAGATGTACCAGGATTTGAAGCAACACTATTGGTGGATGAGGATGAAGAAAGATATAGTTGGGTTTGTAGCTCGATATTGGGAGCACATCTTGAAGTGGACTTGGAGGTCCGAAGGTCATTTGGCGATAGTTGGAAATTTGAAGGTTTTTGGAAAGTTTAAATGGTAGTGGACTTTGATATCGGCATCAGAATCCGATATCCGAAGTTGGAGTATGTCTATAGTGTCAATTATGACTTGTGTGCAAAATTTTAGGTCAATCGGAATTGATTTGATAGTTTTCGGCATCAAATGTAGAAGTTGGAATTTCTTTGTTTCATTAGGCATGAATCGGCATAGACCACTTTTAACATGTCCCGAGGGGCTGGGGTGAGTTTCGCGGTGGTTTTGGACAATTTGTAAGCCATTTTTAGCTGCTGGTTTTTGGATACAATAGTGTGCTATGCGATCGTGAGGAATTGGACGCGATCGCGATGACTAAAATGGGAGAAATTGGCAAGTGATTCGCGATCACGGAAGACCTTTAGCGATCGCGTAGAGGAAACTTTCTGCTGCACTAACCTAAGTTTGGAAACTTATATCTCATAATCTAAAAGGAATGGGGAGATGAGCAAAGCATTAAATTTGTAGCCCTTGGTATCTAGTTTTCAAAAAGTTAAACCACTTGTAATTTGAAGTTTTTTCCAAAAATTTATGACCATTATACTAGAGGTTGTCTAGAAGAGATAACACTTGTTCTTCGCGATCGTGAAGGAAAAATTTTGGGCTGAGAAAAGTTGTGCTTCACGATCACGAGGAGTAAATGCCTGGGCAGAAGCTATATTTCCAGGTTTCGGCCATTTTTAACATATTTGGAGCTATGGAGCTCGAACTGAAGCGATCTTGAGGTGATTTTCACCATATGTATTGGGGTGAGTGTTATATATTCGATATTGGTTATACTTTATGATTCTATGGTTATATTCATTATTTATTTCGAATTTAAATGGAAAAAATCAATATTTTTGCAAAACATTTCAAGAACGAAAATTTAAGATTTGGAGGTCAAGTTATTATCTGAATTTGATTAAATTGGTATGGTTGAACTCGTACCGGAACAGGTTGTCGTATTTTGTAAGTTTCGTCGGTTTTCGAGACGTGGGCCCCACTGCCAACTTTTCGAATGGAGTTGGCAATTTTTATAAATGAATAAATTTCAAGCATTAGAGTATATTTTTGATGAATTTTCACGTTGTTTGACTAGTTTCCGATTGAACAGCACCAAGTTTGGGATTTAGAGAAAAATTGTGACAGGAAAGTGGGCTTGGAGGTGAGGTAAGTCTCTTTTCTAACCGTGTAAGAGGGAATTAACCCCATTGGTGAAATGAATTCATGTGTGCTCTTATTTGTGGGAGATAAGTACGCACGAGGTAATGGGAGTCCGTAAGTAGCTACTAATTATGCCTATGCCCGGATAGTTTTAGGTTCACCCCATGCATTATTGATACCGTTATTTGATTTTGTTTATTATTTGACTTGAAAAGAATTGAGACTGAATATGCTTGTTAATTTTTTTGAAAGGAGTTGAAATTGAGTAATTCGAGATTTGAAAGTTTTCATTTGAATTTCTTATTTTTCTTGGAAAGAATTGAAGAATATTATTATAACTTGAGAAATCTATGTTTAACCGCATTGCAAATATATTTCGCGAGCGGGGCAAGTTTTCACTACTCTTATAGGAGTGAGCCGTTTGCCTTAGTAGGTTAATAGATTGTCACGATCCAACTTTCCCTCCATTTGGATATCGTGATAGCACCTAGTCTTATGGACTAGGTACCTAACTTGTACTAAACAACAACAATAATAAATAAAATAACAGTCTCAAAATAGAAACCTCTACAAAATTTACAATTTTCCAAAACCGGTTGTACAAGTCATAAGCTCTATAGAGTTTGCTACAACTTCTAAATACAACTGTTTGGAGATAAGTAGAACAATATGAATACAAAATAGAAAGGTGACTCTGAAACCTGCGAACGTAGAAACAGGGTAACCTTGAGTCTTCTCAGCAACGGTCCACACTGCTACTAGCGTTCAAATACCTGGAACTGTACAAAAATGTATAGAATTATAGAATGAGCACACTACAGCGGTGCCCAAGACTAACCTCGGTGGAATAGTGACAAGGAATAATCAAGACACCCACTGTCTAATAAATTGAACAAGTATAAGTATAGGAGCAGCAAAATATGGTATCAACATAAAGACTATGCAATACGGCTAACAATACAATAATTTCAATAAGAAAGGAAACGACAAATATCAGCAAAATACCATAAAAATGACACAGAAGAGTGAGTGGAACACAACCTAAATCCGGAACCACATATACAGCAAGGACATTAAATAACTCAGCAATTATAACAGCTTTTACATCAGGTTCACTCAAACAAACTCCACGACGTACCAGACCTCAGACGAATCACCACTAAACGGTCTCAATACCTAAACCCTAACACTCAGCATCCTGTGCCCTCATAACACCTCATAACCCCACTGACGACTCACGTGTCAATAGATCCATTTCTACATAGAAGGCAAGTAACAAGGGTGTGCATCCGTGCTAAAAAATTTCAAGAAAACCTCTTATACGATAAGGGTGCTTAACTATGTGTACGTTTGTGCAAGTGTTCTAACTTAGTCCATACCAACAAATAACTATAAGGAAAAGAACAGACAACACATAGATGTTTTATCACAACTTTCACAAGATAAAGCTCACACAAGTAAGTGTACCATTACAATGATATCAACAACAAGAATACCCCCAGGCCATCACAAATCATCATAATCAATCCCTGACATAGCCCACCTTGTCTCGCCACATGTGCAATAGTAAAGTAAATGCCCGCCTTGCCTTGCCACACATTCATAATAACGTTCCCACCTTGTCTCGCCATATGCGTAACCATCCCTACACGTACACACACACACACACATATATATATATATCCCACCTTATCACGACGCATGTGCAGATATCAACAATATCAACAGCACGGCAGATACCTCATACACCCTCCTAACAATAACCGCACAGCAAATACCTTGTGCATCACAATGTCAACAACCGCATGACATAACCTCGTGCATCACCATAACAAGTACAACAAAAAAACAATGACAATAATATAAAGTACGACAAGTAAATCAACTCAAGAACTTTGAATCACAAAGAAACGGTAGAACCAGTTAGCAAGGAATAACCACAATAGAGAATGCTAGGCATAAATAGAACAACTCAACAAGTTAAAACTAATATGTAGCAACGATCCCACAATATAAAATTCAACAACAAGGAAGCTAATGCAAGTCAAATAATTCCAAATAAAGGCAAGTCATCTGAGACATATGATATCTAAACTTCATTTAAAGTTGAGCAATTATGAAGGATTTTCAATAATCCAACTAAGGATAAGCGACGGAAAGATAATCATAACCTAAATTAAGACAAAATAATTATAGGACGAGATAATGATAATTTCAATTAAAGTTAAGCAGTTATGAAAAGATAGCATGACAATAAAAGAGGTAAAATATTCAATTAAGTCAAAGAAGAGTCAAATAGGCATAAGAGTGAATCACAAAGCAATTAATTCTAATCAAAGTATGTAGAGGTGAAACTAGTAAATAGGAACTCAATCATGTCAGGAACAACTTCATACCTAGTGAATATAAGGACCTAAGTACCCAAAACGGCCAACTTTCCACAAATAAGTCCGAGCACGCACTCGTCACCTCGTGTACACGGACTACAATCGACATAGAAGACTCAAATCCTAAAGGGAAATCCCCCACACAAGGTTAGGCAAGATATTTACCTCAAAGAAGACAAACTGATTCTCAAAAATGAACTTCTCGGGTGAAATGACCTCCGAACGACTAAAATCTAACCAAAATAACTTCAAAGCACAAACAAAACTCATCAGACTCTATTCCAGATCATAAAGCCTCAATCTTTATCAAAATCTAAAAATCGACCCAAAAGTCGACCCCCTCGGCCCATACCTCGCAACCCAAAAAATTGCACAAAAACCCGAACACCCATTCCGATATGAATTCAACCATACTAAAATTATCAATTTACGATACCATTTCGTCCCTCAAATCATGATTTTTCGCTTTTAAAACTTTCTTCAAAAACCACCATTTTCCTCAACTCAAAACACAAATTAAATGATAAAAACAAAGATAAAAAATCATGGAATTTATTAAATTCTACATGAAGAAGACTTAACCAATTGATTTTCTTGAAAACCCCAAAAAGAAGCTCCCAAAATCGAATTCGAAAACACAAAATATGAAAAAAATGGCCAAACCCTCGACTTAATTATTTCTGCCAGAACTTCCGCATCTGCGGACAAGCAAGCGAATCTGCGGAACCACATTTGTGAGAAAGAGTCCTTATCTACAAACTCAGCTAACCAGGCCTAGGACCGCATATGCATCTGTACAGCGGTACTCGCGGCACCGCAAAAGCGAAACGGGAAGCCGTAAAAGCGAGATTCTTCGCAGGTGCAATCACTGGACCGAAAAATCGGCCTTGACACTTGCTTGCTAGCCTTCGTAGAAGGGAGCAAGCTCCCAAACCTTCATGACTACAGAACCTTTATGACTACAGAAGCGGCTAGGCTCACGTAGTAGCGGAGCCACACCTGTGCTCCAAAGTTTCGCAGGTGCGAAACACCAAAAACAGACCTGATCAAAACTATGAAAAACATTAAAACTCGACCGGAACACGCTCGAGGCCCCCGGGACACTGTCTAAGCATACAAACAAGTGCCAAACCCTAACACAGACTCACTCGGGGTCTCGAATCATTTCAAGCAACACCAAAAATATAAATCACGCCATGAATCAAACTTATGAACTTCAAATCTTCAACCTTCTAAAACTCGTGTCGAACCCTATCAAATCAACCCGGAATGACGCTAAATTTTGCAGACAAGTCACAAATGATATAACAGAGTTGTTCCAACTCTCAGAATCACATTCTGACCCTAATATCACAAAAGTCAACTCTTGGTCAAATTTCTCCGTTTTCCAAACTTCAACTTTTCCAACTTTCGCCGAAATGCCCAAAATTACCCTACGTAGCTCCAAATCCAAACCCGGATGCAGCCCTATCACGACCGTAAATACAACCTGATCGTGATGGCACCTCTCGTGAAGACAAGGCCAGCCGACAAACTTTCTATCCTCTTTAAACAATTAATAATAATAAATACTAAGTCTTTAACATGATAAAAATCGCAAAAATAAGTAGTGAATAGTATAATTTGCGGAAATAAAAAACCAACATAGCCCGACATTGGGATGTCACCTGTCACAATACTACAAGTCTGAAGTCTACTCTACTACTACATTACTGAATCAAAAAGAACTAAGATAGAGGGAGAATGCACTGGAGTGCGAATCGCCAAACAACTACCTAGTAAATCTCCGAAGATCTGCTAGAACTATTAACCCTCAGTAGCAGGACCTGTAGTGCCCGAATCTGCACACAGGGGTGTAAGGAGTAAAGTGAGTACTCCAACTTAGTGAGTAATAAAAATAAATGAAGACTGAGCGATATAAAATCACGTTAAAGACAACATTAAGCTATCAGAGGCATACAAAATCAAGAAATATAATTTAACAGTGAAATCTCATAAACACCTTTTTCAGTATTCAAGCAATTCATAAAAACAACAACTAGAAATGGTAAAACACATAAGCACTACCCCTCGAGCAAAGAACAACCGAACCGGCCCCTCGGGCCATATCATGGAACAATAACAACCCCTCGGGATATATCTCATATCACAATGGATACCTGCGCTCACTGGGGGTGTACAGACTCTGAGAGGGGCGCTTTACGGCCCAAGCACAATATCAAACCATCTCATGGCATTAGAAACAGGCTCTCGGTCTCATATCAATCACAAGCCAGCTCATGGTGTACAATCTCAGGCCCTCGGCTTCATTATTATAATAAGTGTATCACTGTTGCAGCGTGTAGCCCGACCCAAAAGTATCATCACAATACAGGCCCTCGGCCTTACTCAGACAAAATTACATAAGTCCTTCGGGCAACAGTAAAACATGAAGCTCAACTCAAAATATCTTTAAAAATATCATTTGGTGTGTTAAAACAGAATAACATAGCTGAATTTTGAAAATATAGCATGACTGCTCCATTATGAAATCAAACAGTGAGGAAAATATCATTTAAAATCCCCTAAGGGTTTAAACAATTAGCACGAAGCCCATATATGGCATGTAGCCAAAAATATAATAATATCAAATAATTAACTGTCAAATACACAGTAAAATAGTCATTCGGGATAGACTAAGTCACAATCCTGAACGGTGCGTGACCCCATGCTCGTCATCTAGCGTGCGTCTCACCTCAACATAGCCGAGCACTGTGAAATTCCGGGGTTTCATACCCTCAGGACAACATTTAAAATCATTACTCATCTCAATCGGGCCCGAAATCTAGCTCGTAATGCCTTCGCCCTTCGAATCGATCTCCGAATGCTCAGAATGTACCAAAATCATAACGTAACCATTAAATTATGCTCAAAGGACAAAGCCCACTCGAAAAGATTTGAAAAACATCACAAATCCCGCAATTACCAAAACCTGACCCTCGGGCCTGCATCTCTGAATTCGACAAAATTAACATCATTAGATTCCTTATCTCCCCACGAGTTCCTACATATAAGTTCCAAAATCCGACCACAAATGGTATTCCAAATCCTCAAGCAAGGGCCTAGGTTTCTAAGCCCTAGTTTCTCAAATTTTACCTTTAATTATAACTCTAATCCATGAATTAATACCATAGAACCAAGTTTTTAAGTCCAAAATTCTCACCTCAATTAGTTCTACTTGAATTCTCTCTTCAAAATCGCCCAAAGCTCTCAAATTCTTGTTAAAAAGTGAGAAAACCCTTTGAAAATTGAGAAGGAAATAACTTATATGTTATGTCCAGACATTTCCGCATCTACGGTCTGGACCACCACATATGCGGTACTCATATATGCGCCCTCGCACCTACGGTACCCTTTCCGCAGGTGCGGAAATGCCAGAAGTAGAAAAATCTGCAGCTTCATACAATCTCATACTCTCCGTCAACCATCTGAAATAACCCCAAGGCCCCCGGGACCTCAACAAAAAGCACAAACACATTCCGTAACCTTATTAAAATTGGTACCAATATTCAAAACACCTCAAATAACATCAAAATCACCAAAACACATCGAATTCAAGCCTAAGGTTCTAAAATCTTCCGCATTCTGCTTTTGATAAAAAAGTATCCATGTACGAATGACTTGAAATTTTGCACACACATCCCATGTGGCATAACAAAGCTATTGTAGCTTCCGGAATTCCATCCCAACCCCTATATCAAAATCTCACCAATCAACCGAAAAACGCCAAAAACTCACTTTCGCCAATTCAAGCCTAAATCTACTCCGGACCTCCAAAACACATTTCGATCACGGTCCTAAGTCCCAAATCATCCCCCGAAGCTATTCGAACCGTCGGAACTCACATCCGAGCCCTCTAACAGATAAGTCAATATCCGATTGAGTTTTCCAACTAAGCCTTCTTAAAAGAGACTAAGTATCGCAAACCTTCTCAAAACCTTTCCGAACCCGAGCCAACCAACCCGATCATATATAAAACTGATAATTAAAGCAAATAGAAGTGGAAATGGATAAAACAAAGTGGTAACTCATGAGACGACCGTCCGGGTTGTCACATCCTCCCCTCTTAAACAAAGGTTTGTCCTTGAACGAGTCAAGAAATATATCTGAAGTCTCAAATAGGTGAGGATATCTGCTCCACATCTCCTGCTCGGTCTCCTAGGTAGCCTCCTCCATGGGCCGACCTCTCCATTGCACTTTCACTGAAGCTATATCTTTTGATCTCAACTTTCGAACCTAACACTCCAAAATAGCTGCTGGCTCCACATCATAAGTCAGATCACCCTCCACCTGAACCGGGCTGAAATCCAGAACATGAAACAGATCACCAATATAGTTCCGGAGCATAGAAACATGGAATACTTGGTGCACCCCCGATAGGCTGGGTGGAAAAGCAAGATCATAAGCCACCTCCCAATCCTCCTAATTACCTCAAAAGGTCCAATGAACCGTGTACTCAAGTTACCCCTTTTTCCAAACCTCATAACACCCTTCATGAGTGAAACCTTCAACAGAACCTTCTCACCAACCATGTAGGACACATCATGAACCTTCCTGTGAGCATAGATCTTTTGTCTCGACTACACAGTACGAAGCCTCTCCCGAATCACCTTCACTTTGTCTAAAGCATCATGCACCAAATCTATACCCAATAGCCTGGCCTCACCCGGCTCAAACTAACCAACTGGAGATCTACATCGTCTCCTATACAAAGCCTCATATGGAGCCATCTGAATACTCGACTGGTAACGGTTGTTATAAGAAAACTCTGCGAGCAGTAGGAACTGATCCCATGACCCTCCAAAATCAATGATATAAGCTCGTAACATATCCTCCAATATTTGAATAGTGCACTCGGACTGCCCGTCCATTACTCTCGCTGTACAAACCCCCAAAATTGTGGAGTAAAGTGAGTGCCCATGTCTGAAATAATGGAAACTGGGACACCATGCAACCGAACAATCTCCCGGATATATATCTCTGCTAATTGCTCTGAAGAATAAGTAGTACAGATAGGAATGAAGTGCATGAACTTGGTCAGCCGATTCACAATCACCCAAATAGCGTCGAACTTCTTCAAAGTCCGTGGGAGTCCAACCACAAAGTCCATAGTGATCCTCTCCCACTTCTACTCTGGAATATCCATCTACTGAAGCAAGCCACCTGGTCTCTGATGCTCATATTTCACCTGCTGACAATTAAGGCACCGCGTTACAAATCCTACAATGTCTTTCTTCATGATCCTCTACCAACAATGCTGTCTCAGATCCTGATACATCTTTACAGCTCCCGAATGAATAGAATACTACGAGCTATAGGCCTCCTCCAGAATTAACTCCCGAAGCCCATCTACATTGGGCATACATATCTTGCCCTACATCCTCAACACCCCATCATCTTCGATAGTCACATCCTTGGCATCATCATGCTGAACTCTGTCCTAAAGGACAAGAAAATGAGGATTATCATACTGGAGCTCTCTGATGCTCATATAAGAAAGACCGAGAAATCACACAAGCCAACACCCTACTAAGTTCCGAAATATCCAACCTCACGATCCGATTGGCCAAAGCCTGAACATCAACTACAAGAGGTCTCTCCCCAACTGGAATATATGTAAAACTCCCCATACTCACTGTCTTTCTGCTCAAAGCGTCGGCCACTACATTGGCCTTCCTCCGGTGATACAAGATTGTAATGTCATAATCCTTAAGCAACTCCAACCACCTCCGCTGCGTCAAATTGAGATCCTTCTATACTATGATCAGTGTACACCTCAGAAGACACACCATACAAATAATGCCTCCAAATATTCGACGCGTGAACAATGGCAGCCAACTCCAAATCGTGAACAAGGTAGTTTTTCTCATGAGGCATCAGAGAAGCATAAGCAATAACTCTACCCTCCTGCATCAGAACACACCATATACTAACTCTTGAAGCATCATAATATACGATATAAGAACCAGAAGCTGATGGCAATACTAGCACTGGAGCTGTGGTCAAGGCACATATAAGTTTCTGAAAGCTCTCCTCACACTCATCAGACCACTGAAAGGGAACACGCTTCTAATTCAACTTGGTTAAGGGTGATGCAATATATGAGAATTCTTGAACAGACCGGTGATTAGAACTAGGGGTGTTCATGGTTCGGTTTGGATCGATTTTTCCCTAAAAATAAACCAAATCAAGTAAGTCGGTTTTTCAAATATTAGAACCAAACCAAACCAATTAAGTCAGTTTTAACTCGATTGGGTTTATGTTCGGTTTTTTTCGGTTATTTTTTGGTTACATTCACTATCAAACACACATTTCTGCGAACCATTTTCAACGTAGCACTATCAAATCAATTGCCCTTTGAGAAATCTATTATTTACCAAGATATATTGATGATAATTGAATGAAATAGTGATGAATAATTTAAGGACTCAATTAAAAATATATTATTCTTAACATAAAATAGATTCTTACACTTAACAAAAGAAAACTACCAATTAAACTAGAATGTAAAGATAAAGAAATATACTAAAAGTGCAAACGATTAATATTTACTATAAAAATTTTAAAACATTGTATAAAAGTATACATATATATTAAGTGTAATATTAAATTTAAAATAGCTACTCATATATTCGGTTTGGTTCCGTTTTTTAATTAAAACTAAAACCAAACCAAATTTGATCGGTTTTTAAATTTCAATACCAAAACCAAACCAAACCAAAAAGTATCGGGTTTTTTGGTCGGTTTGGTTTGGATTTTCGAATTTTTATGAACACCCCTAATAAGAACCCGCCAAACCAAGAAAACTGTGAATCTCTATAGCTGAGAACGGTCTGGGCCAACTTTGAACTACCTCTATATTCTTCGGGTCAACCTGAATACCCTCGCTGGACACCACGTGCCTTAAGAGATCCACTGAGCTGAGCCAAAACTCACATTTGGAGAACTTTATGTAAAGCTTCTTCTCTCTCAATCTCTGCAACACCACTCTCAAATGTTCTGTGTGCTCCTCCTGAATACGCGAGTATACCGGAATATCATCAATTAAGACTATAACAAACGAGTTGAGATATGGTCAGAACACACTGTTCATCAAATGCATGAACACTGCTGGGGCATTGTTTAGCCCGAAAGACATCACCAAGAACTCATAATGACATATCAGGTCCTGAAGCTGTCTTAAGAATATCTGAGTCCTTAATCTTTAGCAGGTGATAACCTGAGTAGAGATCAATCTTAGAGAATACTCTCGCTCTGTGAAGATGGTCGAATAAATCATTGATACGAGGCAAAGGATTCTTCTTTTTGATTGCCACTTTGTTCAACTACTTGTAATCGATGCACATTCTAATCATTTCATCCTTCTTATTAACAAAGAGAACCGGTAAACTGAAAGGTCATGAATGCAACCTCGCTGACTCCAGAATACCCGTAGTGCGAAGAATCTTTTTACATATGTCTAAGAAACACTGGGCATCCTCGCCCTCTGCACTACTGAAAGTAGGAGGCTGGAGTTTGCCAAACCTCTCCAATCTACGCTGCTCGTCCTCTGACATAACGGGAGCTACATAACCCCGAGCAGCTGCCACCGGCTGGGCTAGTGGTGCCTCCGGTGTCTGCACACTCCCTGAACCACCGGATCGGGTGTATGGGCAGTGAGGGTTTGAGAGCCTCCCCCTGCCTGAGAAGTGGCTCCAGTAGTAGAAATCGCGACCGCTTGAGCAAGACTAGTACATACTGTCAATATCTGAGCCAAGGTCTCCAGAAGACCCAAAATCACAGTATGCATAGCTAGTGCCTGAGCTGGTGCTGCTAGAGCGTCCACCACTGGGACCTGACCCTGAACAAGGGCAGCTGGTAGGTCTGCAGGTGCCGTCCCAGCTGCTGTGGGGGCTGTACCTCTACCCCTACCACGACCTCGACCACGTCCTCGGCCTTTAGTGGGTCCTACTGGTGGTACTGGGGGTCTTCCATCCTTACCAGTAGCGTGTGTCCTCACCATCTGTGAGAGAATAGAATAACATAAGTTTAGTACTCGGACCAATAATTTCGCTCTACAACAATTACAAGAATATGGAATTTTCCTAAAGGTTCTGCAGCCTCTCAAGGATAAATACTGACGTCTTCGTATCGATCCGCGAAACTCTACTAAACTTGCTCATGACTCGTGAGACCTACGTAACCGAGGCTCTGATACCAACTTGTCACGACCCTAAACCCAACCCGGTTGTGATGGCGCCTCTCGTAAAAACAAGGCCAGGAGACACATTTTCAATCCTCTTTAAAAAATTAATAATTATAAGTACTAAGACTTTAACATGATAAGAATCCCAAAAATAAGTAATGAATAGTATAATTTGCGGAAATAAAAAACCAACACAGCCCGACATCGGGGTGTCACCAGTCATGAGCATCTAAAATAATACTACAAGTCTGAAGTCTACTCCACTACTACATAACTGAATCTAAAAGAACTAAGATAGAGGGATAATTTACTAGGCTGCGAATCACCAAACAACTACTTAGTAAATCTCTGAAGATCTGCTGGAACTATCAAACCTCAGTAGCAGGACCTATAGCGCCCGAATCTGCACATAGGGGTGTAGGGAGTAAAGTGAGTACTCTAACTCAATGAGTAATAAAAATAAATGAAGACTGAGCAATATAAAATCACATTAAACACAACATTAAGCGATCAGATACATACAAAATCAATAAATATAAATAAGCAGTAAAGTCTCGTAAACACCTTTTTAAGCAGTCAAACAATGTATAAGAACAACATCTAGAAATGGTAAAACACACAAGAACTGCACGTCGAGCAAAGAACAATAGAACCGGCCCCTCGAGCCATATCACAGAACAATACCAGCCCCTCGGACTATATCTTATATCACAATGGGTACCCGTGCTCACTGGAGTTGTACAAACTCCAAGAAGGGCCCCTTACGGCCCAAGCGCAATATTAAGCCATCTCGTGGCATCACAAACATGCCCTCGGCCTCATACCAATCACAAGACACCTCGTCGCATACAATCTCAGGCCCTCAGCCTCATTATCATAATCAGTGTATCACTGTTACGGCATGCAGCCCGACCCAAAAGTATCCTCATAATAAAGGCCCTCGGCCTTACTCAGTGAGAATCTCATAAGCCCCTCGGGCAACAATAAAACATGAAGCTCAGCTCAAAATATATTTAAAGATATCATTTAATGTGTTTAAAACATAACAACATAGATGAGTTTTGAAAATAGTGAAAATATAGCATGACTGAGTACCAGTATAAAATCAAACAGTGAGGAAAATATCATTTAAAATTCCCTAAGGGTTCAAATAGTTGGCACGAATCCCACATATCGCTTTTAGCCCAAAATATAATAATATCAAACAATTAACTATCAAATACGCAGTAAAATAGTCATCCGGGATAGACTAAATCACAATCTCCCACGGTGCACGACCCCGCGCTCGTTATCTAGCGTGTGTCTCACCTCATCATAGCCGAACGCTAAAAAATAATGGGGCTTCATACCCTCAAGACAACACTTAAAATCATTACCTACCTCAATCTGGCCCGAAATTTAGCTCGCAGTGACTTTGCCCTTCGAATCGATCTCCGGATGCTCCGAATCTACCAAAATCAGAATGTAACCATTAAATTATGCTAAAGGGACGAAGCCCACTTAAAAATATTTGAAAAACATCACAAATACCGAAATTACAAAAACCTGACCCCGAGCTCGCGTCTCGGAATTCCACAAAATTAACATCATCAGATTCCTTATATTCCCACGAGTTCATACATATAAAAAGTTCCAAAATCCGACCACAAATGGTCTTCCAAATCCTCAATCAATGACCTAGGTTTCTAAGCCCTATTTCCTCAAATTTTACCTTTAATTACAGCTCTAATCCATGTATTAATATCAAAGAACCGAGTTTTAAGTCCAAAATTCTTACTTCAATGAGTTCTCCTTGAATTCTCCCTTCAAAATCACCCAAAGCTCTCAAATTAATGTTAAAAAGTGAGAAAATCCTCTGAAAATCACAAAGGAAATAACTTATATGTTCTTCCAAGACATTTCCGCATCTGCAGTCATTCCACCGCATCTGCGATCCTCACTTAAGTCCTCATTTCATGCATCTGCCGCACCTGCGCCATCGCAGGTGCGGTCCTCCTATCGCATTTTTGGATTCTACTTCCCAAGCTTCTTTCTACTTATGCGGTTCCTTCCTCGCATATGCGCCCTCGCACCTGCGGTACCCATTCTGCAGGTGCGGAAATGCCAGAAGCAGAAAAATCTGCAGCTTCATAAAATCTCAAACTCTCCGTCAACAATCCAAAATCACCGTGAGGCCCCCGAGACCTTAACCAAAAACACAAACATATCTCGTAACCTTATTCAAACTTGTACCAATCTTCGAAACACCTCAAACAACATCAAAACCACCAAAACACATCGAATTCAAGCCTAAGGTTCTAAAATCTTCCGCATTTCGCTTTTGATCAAAAAGTATACCAAATCATGTCCGAATGACCTGAAATTTTGCACACACATCCCAAATGGCATAACGAAGCTACTGCAACTTTCAAAATTCCCTTCCGATCCCTGTATCAAAATCTCACCTATCAACTGAAAAACTCCAAAAACTAACTTTCACCAATTGAAATCTAAATCTACTCCGGACCTCTAAAACACATCTTGATCATGCTCCTAAGTCCCAAATCATCTCTCGAAGCTATCCAAACCATCGGAACTTACATCTGAGACCTCTAACACAGATGTCAACATCCAGTTGACTTTTCCTACTTAAGCCTTCTTAAAAGAGACTAAGTGTCTCAAACCTTCTCAAAACCTTTCCGAACCCGATCACATATAAAATCGATAATTAAAGCAAATAGAAGAAGAAATAGGGTAAACGAAGTGGTAGCTCATGAGACGACTGGCTGGGTTGTCAGAACCCCTAAGCTGGAAATCACTATACGAAGCTGTTAAAGACTAATGCCCCCGTACGGAACTTAAATTCTCAAAACGGCCTGCCGGTCATTACATAGATGTATCTATTATTCATATCGTTCAACCCTCGGCAGTACACAATTTATATTTACATCTTGGATTGGGTCGTAGACCTCGGCATGACTTGCACATGATAATTATTTAGAATTAATAATAATTGACATTGTTTCATTGCCTTGATATATAAATTGCTACATGATATATTATGTAATCCATGCTTAATTATAACATTGGTAATTTATTGTTAGCCCATAGTAAGTCTTAGAGTCGACCACTCATCACTACTCCTTTGAGGTTAGACGGGATATTTACTGGGTACGCATTGATTTACGTAATCATACTACACTTGCTGCATATTTTTGTGTAAATACATATATGTGTAGTGGCCTTGCAGGAGCAGTGGCGTGTTCAATGTGGGTACTTAGGTGTGCTGCATTCCACATTACAACCCGCAAGCAACAAAGTCTCCTTTAGAGTATTTATATTTTTACTATCCAACTTGTATTCCGGACAGATGCTATTTTTTATTTTACTCCTAGTCGATGCTCATGAACTTGTCACACCTGATTTTTGGCAGATTATGGGTTGTTCAGTATTGAAGTTGTTCTATTATTTACTTTGTAAATCCTATCTTTTTGCTATTAAATTAAGGGAAATCATGATTTCAAAATAGTAAAATGAATAATCCAGCTAACCAATTAATGTTGGCTTGCCTGACAGCAGTGTTAGGCGCCATCACGACCAATAATGAATTTTGGATCGTGCCAATATAGTATCAGAGCACTAGGTTCACTTAGGTCCCACGAGTCATGAGAAAGTCTAGTAGAGTCTTGTGGATCGATACGGAGACGTCTGTACTTATCTTCGAGAGGCTACAAGGTTGTTAGGAGCACTACACTTCTTGATTCCTCATCGTGCGATTTGATTCCTTTGAGGCTTATGCCTTCATTTCCTTCCTATTCAATCTGATGCTACGCGAAGCACTTGTTATTAATTGGGAATTGAGGAATTATAATGGTACTACATATGTGATATAGGTTGTTTCTCCCTGCGTATTTGATTGGGTTATTGTTGTCGCCTTGTGGAAGGTCGTACTATAGTTTTTGCTCAATATTAGTACTACATAAAGTTTTGAGATTTGGCAATGATTGTTATAATGACTCATGCATTCCTATCGCGCAGTGTTAGTGTAGTGATAGGGTGCTTATTTATGGACCATGGTAGGAATGACTTGGTAGAAGGATTTCTCAATTCACGGCTTAGAGGTTTTGTAGTTAGTTCCAGCAGAGGAAAGACAATCGAATTATGAATGTTCAGGTTTAGAATAATAGAGTAATGAGACTTGGTGTTTTTGAGCGTAGAATTCTCAATTGTGATGTGGGGTCATCGTCCTTGTTGAACACGTTAAGGTTCACAGGTGTTATCATCTTCATCAATTTGCCTTTAGGGAAGGGTAGTGTGAAATGGTGCCGGAGTAGCGATTGTCAGAGATAATGGAGTATAGCAATTTCACAATCAAATGGGTATTTCTAATATTTATGGCTCAAGAATGATGATCTCTAGGAGGCTTGGAGTTGGTGGCAAATTTATTAGCTCAAGTGTTACAGAGATGGATTCGGATTTGAGGCAACAACTGGGCAGCGAGGGATGAGGAAGGACATATGGGAGGTGTCTTGCAGTGGTTAAATTTCTAGAAGGCCAAGTGTGATAAATAGAAGTTGAGTAGTTGCTTAAAGAAGAGGGTTTGACCAAAGTGGGAGAGTGACAGAGTAGCGTATGGGTTACGTGGTAGGACAACTACAAGCCTTGAGTGACGTTTAGAGTGATTTAGAATTCCTGGTAGATAGTGACTAGGTCTAGGGACTAAGTTGGAATATTGACTACTATATTGAGGAAGAGTGGGTACAACATAAAGGAGTTTTCTCTAACATGAAGAGGAATGCAACATGACTTCGGGTTGGAATGTATTTCTTGCACTTTTTAGGAGGTCAATGGGGAGTGAAAGAACTTGTACAGCTGGTGAATGAGCACGAGCTCAGGATGGTTTATTGATTTCGTAGTAATTGTACTCAGTGCAGCGTCATTGGAAGGTGTCGGCATGGAATTTCCATAGGTGAGTTATCTCCTGTGAGTAGGTTAGCGGTTGAGTGGTGTTGATTAAAACTCTACGACAAATTATACTGGCTATCTAGTAAGAGGTTGAAAATGTGAATATGGCTAGTGATTTTGAGTGTTCAAGAAATGTTTAACAGGAAGACTTCAAGAAATTTGGTGTGCCGATTGTGCGAAATCATGTCAATGAGAAAGAAGGAATCTTGGTGGGTTCCAGGGTTATGTAAATGTATCTTCAAGCTAAGTGGTAG
Organism: Nicotiana glauca; assembly: GCA_026770625.1. Classification (NCBI taxonomy): domain Eukaryota; kingdom Viridiplantae; phylum Streptophyta; class Magnoliopsida; order Solanales; family Solanaceae; genus Nicotiana; species Nicotiana glauca. The sequence goes on from MU683642.1 coordinate 49,516, forward strand.
AGCCACCCGCCTACGATTTGAATGCATAGTTTTCTACTTGTGTGATTTCTAGTTATCGACATATTGGTGGGTTATTATGACTATGGAAAGAGAAAGTCAATGGTAATTTGAGTAAGGGATTTGATGAATGTGTGCTATAATTGGACTTATCTATTCTTGTTCAAGGTTTGTCAAGACTCAGAGTTTATACTTCATGCAGATGTGATGTATTAAAGTGATCCAGCTGGGTTCTTCTTTGAGAGGGTGTTCATGTGCTAGACGAGCCTTGGAGTTAATTATATTCGGGACCAAGTCAAAGTGGGGGACTCTCAACAATTTCCTAGTTGGTTCAAAAATTTAAGTGTGGTGCGTAAGGATTTCGAGTCTGTGGTATGGTTAAGTATTGAGCTTTTGCAGCGGATCATGAAAGGGGCTTGGAGTGTCCTATGTTATCTTCGGTCTGTGGTGTAGCATTGGAGGAATGGGAGAAAATAACTTTAGATTCTCAGAGGAATTTTCATAATGGGTGTACTAGTTAAAGGTGCGAATATGCGCCCAAGGAGGGTATGAGATGGTTCAAGGGTTTTTAGATAGCGTGGTCTCGTGAAATAAGGCCACTCAGGATGAGTGCGGATTGGTATCGTTATATTATGAATGGAGCTATCATTATCCTTAAGGCAAGTCTAGAGTAAATTAGAAGAAGTGAGATCCGTTAGCAATGGTACAATCAGCGTGGGGGTGGCAATGATCAGTTCTTTCGGCGTGTTAAGTTATACATATGATTTGTGGTGGTACATGCGAGGCTTGATGGTTTCCATAATTGATTTTATTTAGAGGCATTAGAGTATTATGGCTTGTTATGTGTAGATTGATCTTGGAAGGGTTATGGTAGTTTAGACCACTACATGTGGATTTTATTTTCTGCGGTTACGGGAATTCACTCGCGTGTTGCCATGGTTCTTCTGAAATAAGTTAAGTGAAATGTTTCTATATGATGAAGTGTGTATCCTATTAGTGGTTAAGGAGTTAGGATGGAATTCTTGTGCTCTCGCGCATTGGTAGGCCAGGTGCGGTGAGTGGCATGAAACTGGAAAGTTGACGATCTAGGTTGTAGTTTGGTGTTGACAAGACTGTCACGAGCTCGGATGAGCAGGATATGATTCAGATGTTTAGAGTAAGCTGGTATTATTTTTTAGCATCACCTGAGGTCGGTATCATGTGTAAGAGGCTTTGTGTACTGACCGGGGATTCTTGATTTTCTTTACAACATTAATGTGGCCAGTGGCATGGATGTGTAGACCTTGTTACCTGGTGCCGAAGGTCGTAAGAACGTATCCCACAGAAAGATTGGATAAGTGCGACATGTAGTCACTTGATTGATTAAATACTGAAACTAAGTATGGATATTATGGTACTATCGCTAATATGAGAATTTATGCCTGAATCGCGCTTAGTCCATTTGGTTTGGACTGTATGAGTTTGTTCCGGATTCGATGGTTGTTCTTATGTGTCATAGGAAAAGGGTTATTGTGGATCCTTGAAAGGTTATTACCCAGTTCGGTACGACCAAAATCAGCTTGAGATCAGTGGATGGATCGAAATATAAATGTGGGCTCTATATCAAGCCGGATGTGTTCATTTAAGCAAAACATTATTTACGGAGGAGTCTTCGGGCCTTGGATATTATTTTGTCAATGGCTGTTTTATAATACTCTATTGTGCCGTGTGAGTTGTGAGGCGGTTTGATTATTCGCACTCGTATTGAGATTTAGTGTAGTTTGTGGTGTTATATGAGCAGGATGGTTCTCGAGATTCATATCAGTTATCGCCCCTCAGTCGTGCTCGAGTTTTGTATCGTATGGCGTTATCCATCTCCCCAGGATTTATATTATGCACTTCGCATGCTTGTAGTTGATATTCAGGTATTTCATAGGTATAAGCATTTTGACTTGATGGCTACTTCCCTATTTATTGTCATGTGCGGATAGGGTGGCACGCCACCACATGTATATTGTTGGATCGAGTGGCACACTACCACGGGTATATTGTTTGGATCGGGTTGCATGGTATCGTGTGTGGATCGGGTTGAACGCCACAACAGTGAATAATGGGCCACAATGGGCACCCGCTACCCTACTCAACCAAGTAGCTACATAACGTATCATTTGTATTCATACTATCATAGGGAAAATGAGCCAGAGAGGTTGTCGTGAGATAAGTAGAATAAAATAAGGGAATATACTCGACATAGAATGACCTAACCTGATATATAAAAACTTACATACGTGACATATGGGCCTCTAAGGCCAACATGATCATTTGTAAACTCAAAACATAGGCCGAAAAGGCCATACAAGTATCCGTATATATGACATCTGTCTACATGTCTCTAAGAGTACATAAGTATCACAAAGGTCGGGACTGGGCCCTGCCATATCAACTAATACATATTTTAATTATACAGACCAAATAAGAAACTGTGGAGCAAACGGAGCACACCAACACCTTTCACATAACCGATAGCCTACTTGGAGGACTCTCAACTTGTCTATCAGAACCTGCAGGCATAAAACGTAGCATCCCCAGGCAAAATAGATGTCAGTACAAATAATGTACCAAGTATGTAATGAATAAAAATCAGTAAACAATAGACATGAGAGAAATATTGAGTAAAAGACTCAATATGTATATTTGAATATCTTTGTGAATCATTTAGTATTACAATGTCATGCATATGCGTATAACCGTTATTCCATGCATAGTATATGCGTTCATAACATCATAAAGCCTCTAAGGGCATCCCATCATATCATCTCGACCACTGTGGGCAAATCATAAATGTATATCAGCTGATCAGGTGGTGGTGCATATATAACGCCGTAACCTTTGTCAACTTATGTATTTTCTAAAACCCATGAATAAATGACAGAATAATATGACACATAGGGAATCAAGAACATAATCATCTCTAATATTTTTATGAATAGATTCAATTATGGAAATTGTAAATTTGTTTGTTTCGTTTGTGTCATATGGATCATGCGAAAAGAAATAAGGGATAGACTTAACATATCCGAGCAGATTATCTTCACAATTCCTCTAACACACGTCTTTTGCGAAGAACACATAACGGCAGATCGAAGTAGGGAAAAATTCGTATGACATTCCTAAGAAAGATTGTACCGTGCTCCATCCGAATTGCGTCTCACACTGCTATAGCGTTATGAAATTCAGATCAATTCATTTATTGAGAGTTGCTCTGTTAGAGTATCCAACATTGCTGGTTTTTGCAATCAACGTTATCAAGTAAGAATCCATACAAGCAAATAAGATTGTACGCATCTTTTTCTCAATCATTTCTTTTCTAAGCCATTTGTTTAATCTTCTTGGAAAATTTTGCATCCTTACGTGACAATGGATTAAAGTAACTTTAGCTCCTTATACATGAGTTTGGATAATGTTGCTGGTCTTCTCTAATTCACATTCCAAAATAAGACACCAACCAAGGTAGTTATCCAAAAGACCCTTATGTGGCAACTTAAGTCTTTTGACTCATCATGCATATTTTGCCACTTGGCTTGGCTTAATGCCACGTGGCAGCCCAAAAAATATTCTTATCCACATAATTAATAATTATCTCAAATTACTTAAAATACTACTCACTTTTAGCACACCTTATACACCATACTATCATAATCATGTGGTACCTTGTAAGGCACTAGTCCATAAATATCGGGTATTTTAGCTTGGGCCATATTTTATCCCGACATGTCAAATTTTGACAAAAATTCATTTTCCTTGATTTTCTTCCCCTCTCACCTTCATGATTTTACTCATCATTTATTTAGAATAGCATAATACATATAATCTCAAAATAATTTTTTCTCGAACTTACGCCAATTAGCGTACGACGAAACATTAACGTACGAAAATGATGAATGTAACATCTCATTTACAATCTTATATCAATTTACTTATGGCGTACTTCCACGTACTAAAACATGGAGTGTAACATCATTCCTCCCCTTGGAATATTCATCCTCGAATGTTGAGTGATGCACTTATCATTTTCTTGATTTATGTCTTACGAATACTTTAGTACTCTCCTTTCCATTTAGGCAACTATTTTGTGAATAATTCCAAAGGCCAAGGCATTCCCCCCTTTAGGCCTCGTTCTCACACCACGACTTATGGTCAGAATCCTTCCAATCTTGTAACTGTATCTACCTTCTATCATGTAGCCTGTACGACTCTGACCTTGTGAGTGCGCCTATGTGACTCTTCTCTCCCTTTTCCTCCAGCTTTTAGCCAATCTCTAGGCCTTACTTTGTAAATATATACGGAGCTTGACAAGATGTTCCTCTAGGCATCTATAGGTATATTGAATTTCTTCGATCGGTACTTTGTTGAACTTATGAATATTATTGTACCTTATTTCGTACATTCGTTTATCTATCCATATGAATTTACTATATTAAGATAGGTCATACTATACCGTAACTCTTACATCGATTTATCGTTGCTGAGATCTGCTACCAAATTCGAGCTTACTCTTGTTGCTTATCCTATATACATAAGTCTATGTCCTTTAATGCTTCCTCATTACTCTTTATCTTAAAGATGACGGCCTAATATCATCTCATACTTTATGACTTTTATCCATCCATTATTGATTCACCTCAATATTGATCTATACTTTACCACTGATAACTTGAAACCTCTTACGTAATCACTTGGGCTCACGTTGCATCGAGGAACATTTGAAGTGATTATCCTGATCCACTTGGGGGCGATACGATGCTATATTTCCATAATCATATTTCATAGCATCCCAATGTGATTTATCTTACGTGGACAATTGAAGGGCCACGCATTGTCCTTCATCTATCACAACTAAACCTTCATTCTACTAGCAGGGCATCATTCCATATCTTATAAATGTTACTAGTCTTTGACTCCTTTGAGTTCATCCGGCTATACTGAGCTTTCTACAAATTAGAGACCAGAAGCTATCTTGTTTTCATGGGCTTAATCCTGAGGACTTATCCCGTCTTTATAAAACCTTGACGCATTATCCTACTTTAGCTTGTTACCTATACATATCTATTTATACTACTCACAACCTTCCTTTAACTTGCTTGCACCATAGATTTCCTTGTATTATTTTAGAACACCAAGCGAGACATCACATCGTCTCTACTCTTCTTTACTCTTTTAACTAGATCTCTCGGTACCTAGAAACCATAGGATGGAAGACATGCCACTGGAGATGCCACTATCATTCCCAGATATTGAATCTTAACGCTTTTAGCCTTCTATCTGAAGTATGGACTATCCACAACCTTTTGTATTTAAGTATCTCGTACGTTGTTTACCTTTACCTTACTTACCTTAAAATATCGCATCACATTTTCTATATCTTTCATGACCTCCCTTCCACATAGGTATAATTCACGTCCAACCCTTGAAACTCTTTTACAATACTTGTACCTCTGGTACATCCACAATCTAGTGGGTGCTTCATACCAACTTCTTATGAGGCTAGTACTTCTTTTAACTAGCTTTATCATAGGGCCATTATAGAATATGGTTGTCGTACTTTCTCTCTTGTACCCATGATTTTAAGAGTGATTCTGCAATGTTCTCAATCACGATTTCTATAATTTTCTAGGTCCAATTGATGTAACTCTTTAGTTTCCTTTTCCTTCTGATCAGCCTTCATGTAGGCTTAAGTTATGTTCCAATCTGCGACTCCTGGTATTATTTATTACTCTAGCCTTTCATGGCGTTATGGAATATTTATGATACAATATTCTAACAACTCAATCCTTTATCTATGCCCTATGCTCAATTCTTTCTTTTAACTTATACCGGAGTCTTCTACGTCTATATGTGTGTACGGTAAAATTGGAAGGTCCAATTTCCCATCTTTTAAGCATTTCAAAAGATCGGATTAAAGCCTCGAGGCTGCAAAAATGCACTCAAGTCTTCTCCCTCGGGGCCCATCAGCACCCGGCCTCGGGAGGATATTGATCGAGGCTAAAGCAGAAGTAGGAGTTCCTAAGACATGGCTAAATTTGGCACAGCTAGGTCCGACAAAATATAGCGAGGCTATTCTGAGCCCTACTCGAGGCGTCATTTCCAGCCGTCCCATCTCCACACACTTACAGTTAGCGGATTCCTTACCGTATAAGTTTCCCCCTTTCTATATAAAGGGAACTTTCATTAAGTTGTAGAGGGCTGATGTTGCTCCAAATGCTCTATATGAAATATATGATAGCTCTCTCTCTCTTTCTCTCTAAGATACTCTCTCGACATTTTGATTCTTGTTCCATATTCATTGCTTGTTTATTGCTTATCATTGGCTTTAAAGAGCCTCCTTTAATATTATTGCATCTGTTAGCCCTTCCTCGATTTCCCCGATTTCCCTCGATAGCTCGAGCCTGAGCTCGAGACTCTACCCCAAGACCCCAAATCGACCAGCTCGAGGCCCCGAACAGCTATCTCTTGGTTCGATCACTGCTTTATTTTAGCTCGCGTCTCACCCTCAAACTACACACTCACAGCATCAGCTGCTCGACGACTAGCATAAAACTAGATTACGTATTTTTTGAGTCCCATCAACAAATTTAATTGTTATTACCACTTTCACGGTAAATAGTTTGGCACCCATCATGGGGCTAAAAATAATAGTGATTATATTCTTGCTGGTTTTGTCACACAACGCAAGTTAGATTTCACACTTCTTCTTGTCCAAGATCTTCGGTTACAGGTCAAAATTTGTGGCCCAATGAACAGGGCTGAGAACAACAACCTCGAAAACCACGGAGAAAATGCAGTTTCGGTATTCGGTGCACCACAACTTAACCCCGATGGCACGCATGGACAGATTCCAGTGGATACGGATTCACAAGACGCACAGCAGATCGACGAAACCTCATGCACCGACAGAAGCGTACAATAAGACGACCAACATGAAGCACGAAAAACCACAGCTCGGTAAGAGCAGGAAGTTAGCCTTCATGTTATCTTTGAAATGTTGCAGGCATAATAGTTTGCTATCTCTCATCTACAAAGTCATCCAAAAACTCCTAGCACCGTAGCACCAGGAACAACTCCCCCGACCGAACAGGTACCGAAGAGACTAAGCAATAATGGTTCGACGACCGATCCTGCTATCATAAAAATGCTTGAGGATATTTCTAGAAGGATCGAATCAGCCGAGAAAATGATAGCCACCAATGATAAGAAAGTCAAAACTTATAACTCCAGGGTCGACCAAATCCCGGGTGCGCCCCCGGTCCTGAAAGGCGTAGACTCGAGAAAGTTCGAGCAGCGGCCATTCTTGGAGAAAGAAGCTCCGAAACCCATCCCAAAGAAGTTTAGAATACCGGAACTCCAGAAGTACAACTGGACCACAGAGCCAAACGAGCACGTTACCGCCTATACGTCCGCAGTAAATGGCAATGACATAAAAGACGACGAGATCGAGTCTGTCTTACTGAAAAAGTTCATGGAAAAACTCTCAAAGGGGACCATGATGTGGTACCATAATCTAGCTCCCAACTCCATAGACTCATTTTTCATGCTAGCAGACTCCTTCATAAAGGCACACGCCGGTGCTATCAACGTAGCAATGAGGAAGTCCGACATATTCATGATCAGGCAAAGGGAGAACAAAATGCTACGATAGATTGTGTATTGCTTTCAAATAGAACGAATGAAACTACTCGAGGTGTATGATGACTAGGCGGTACAAGCCTTCACTCAGGGCCTGAGCGAGTGGGGCTTTGTAGCCTCGTAGTAGATAAAGGAATATCTAATCAAGTATCATTTCATAACCTGGTCGGATGTCCATAACCGATACTAGTCAAAGATCAGGGTCGAGGATGATCAATTGGGAGCCTTTTCGGGCTCAGTATACCCAAACATGCTCTTAGCAAAAGAGTTGAAGCTGAACAAAGAAAGGTGCCAGCCATACACCGAAGATAGGAAAAATGCCCCGAGACACAACCTGCCTCACAACGACCGGCCGACCAATTGAGGGCAGAACCCCCGAGGGTTCATTAGCAGAGCCGAATTTGATAGAAACACAGGGCCAACAGGGGCACCACGCCTATCGGAGTACAACTTCAATGTTTACATTACAGACATCGTGTTCGCCATCGACAAAATCAAGGACACCGGACGGTACTGTACAGTTGGATCCTTCCCAAAGGAATCATAGCTTAATATGCGAATTTCAAAAGGAGCATGGCCATAGGACCAGCGATTGTCACCAGCTACGAGAAGAAGTGGCTAGGTTACTCAACAACGGTCATCTCAGAGAATTTTTGAGTGACCGAGCAAAGAATCAGTTCCGAGGAAGGGAGGCAGGCAAGAATAATGAAGTAAACAAGAAATGAAACATTATTCACATGATATGAGGAGGGACCAACACTCCTCAAGAACCCATTATAGGAAGGATAAAATTTCCATCACCAGCGAAAAGTGAACAAGGGGAAACGTACCCAAAGATGCCTTCACATTTAGCGAGGAGGACTGCGAGACCCTGTCTCAACCTCATAACGATGTACTGGTAATCTCTTTCCTCGTAAATACATTTCAGATAAAATGTGTACTCGTGGACACAGATAGCTCGGCCAACATTATCAGGTCGAAGGTAGTAGAGCTGCTTGAACTACTAGACCAAATCGTGACCGCCACTTAGGTTCTCAATGGATTTAATATGGCGAGCGAGACAACGAAGGGAGAGATCACTCTTCCACTCAGCGTGGCCAGCGCGACTCAAGACGTCAATTCCATGTCATAGATTGAGACATGAGGTACAATGCCTTGTTTGGGTGACCGTTGATTTACTGCATGAGAGCGGTACCATTCACCCTCCACCAAATAATGAAATTCCCAACAAAATATGGGATTAAAACCATCCGCGGGGAGCAATACACAGCAAGGAAAATGTTCGCAGTGCATGACGCTATACTAGCGCCAATATCTCCGCTCTGGAGAGAGCCTAAGGACAATAAAACTACATCTTTGGCTAAGCCCGATTGAATACAACGGAGGACCATTCTGAGTCCTCGGTGCGAACAATAGAGGCATACCAGACCCCAGAACGTCGCCAAATTCATCCCGCGATATGTTATAACCATATCCCTTTTTAGTTTATATTTCATACTAATCCTTTTATATAGGCACTTCATTAAAGAGGTCAAATAGGCACGCTCAGCCCGAAGACCCTTAGGTTTTAAAGACATCTGTTGCACTCTTTTCCTTCGATCGAGCTTTTTTTCCAGAAGAGGGTTTTGCCGACAAGGGTTTTAACGAGGCAACACCTATATGCTACCTGAGGGGAATTGAACAGGTCCTCAAGGCTTCTTTTTCCACGAGCGTCGATGGACGCTCTTTCGGAAGTTCGTCTGCTCATGAATAGCCAAGAGATGCCAAGTAGGATCCCGATGGGAAAATGCTGTACCGGACCAAACGGTCGAATGAACCGTGTCTGCATAACCACACCCTGATGGCGGAGGCACATGTACTAGTGTCAAATAATCAAAGAATGATTTTTGCCAACATGATTCATGCTCCAAGGAAAACCCACTGTTTTTCGCTAGAACAATTTCTCCATAAGAAAACGTCTCGAATACTCGGAGATTGGCGTCGATAATTTGGCACCCGTATGACCTCAGGGTCAAAACTCCAGATTAATGGGCCCTCGGCAAGGCAGCACAAAAATCATTAACTATCCCCAAAAAGAAAGCGTTTTGAATACTCGGAGACTGACGCCGAAGAACTCCGCATACGCACGACCTTAGGGTTGGAATCTCCAAAGTTGTAAGCCCTCAATTAGGCAATCTCGAGCTCACGAGTAACAACTCTTAAGCTAAAACAAACTCGATGACTCGGGGACTATCGCCAATCACCATTCAGCAATAAACCTGAGGCCATAAGACCCCGATCGAGCAGACTCGGTCTTGTAAAACTTGCATAAAGAAACAACACGAATTGTAAGACCTTCAAGCAAGGCATGGATCATACTTCCATCAAGTATAAAAAAAAACTGTAAGACCTCAAAAGGCATGAAAAGTTTTGTAAGACCTTATTACAGGCATAAAATCAATCTCAAAGTTCAGGATATATATCGAATTTGTAAGACCCCTAAAAAGGCATAGCCTCAATATAGACACCTAAACTACTCTACTCAAGATCAAAAAATGGCTCCGGCCAAACATAAATGACTACGGTCATATGACTGCACTAGCCAAACTAACACGACTCGGGGATGCCCCATCGTCACTAAATCATACTTCAAAAAGAATCGGTTAAACAGGCTAATCTCTACAGGAAAAAGAGCTTGGACCATGTCAGCTCCAAATTATAAGGCTTCGAGCTACTCAGCCTACAAGCCGAACCTTACAAAGTGATCGAACATTGCTGCTAATGACTAGAAATTGAGGTTCTTCCCGAACCGATGACAGGTCAGGAAAAATCATTGCAAAAGTCCTTAATGAGAGTAAAATAAAGTCTAGCGAGCCTCAGGGTCGCACATACGCCTAAGGACGAAGCATAAGAGTCATTGTCGCCAGCCTAACGAGCCTTATGGTCGCACACATGCCTAAGGGTGAAGCGTAAGAGCCATTTTCGCCAGCTTACATAAAAGATCGCTTCGATCAAAGGCGTAAGAGCCGTTTTCGCCCACCCAAGACAAACATAAAACTTGTGGGTCGACTGAGCTCGAGTCGTAGCCCGACTCGGAGACTGGATCCAAGAAAGTTAAAACATAAAAGCCATCGACCCATGCAAACATAAAAAGCTCGAGAAATATATGAGCTCAAGTTAAAACCCAACTCAAAGACTCCACATGAAATAGTTGGGCAAAAGCATAAGTACTCAGAATGCCTACTTACACTAAAGGTCGCAATGACTGAGCGTGTAAGAGCCCCCGGGCCTGCCTAATGAGCCCCAGGGCCATACCACGGATCAAATAAATCTCATTGAATCTGAAACCAGTCCTCCTGGCCGTAAGTAAAACTAAAGAAGGTACAGAAGAACAAAAATTTGCAAAAGGGTTTTTCTTTTCAGGTACATACGTGGAAAAATACATTCTCCATCTGCAAACATACTCAAAAAAGATACTATGTATGAGATGGAAAAGTCTAAGCCCCGACGCGAGAGCTATGGCCTATTGGCCTCCACTTCAGAGTCCTCGGAATTGGACAGGAGTAACCGAGCATCACACTCATCCTCCCTCGCTCACGCCAACTCTTCCGAGAGAACAAAACCCCTTGCACTGATTTCTTCGAGAACCTTTCTCCGAGATTGGCAATCTGCATATTCTTCGATCTTCTCTCCATGATCAAGGACCATCATTAACTCAACTTGAACATCAATAGTGTTCTTCAAATTAAGCGCCATCTCCTGATCACCCCTAGTACGGTTCAAAACCGCTTCCGCCCGAACATCAATGATCTCAGCCCTAACCTTCGAAAGTTTGGATTAAAGCTTCGCGATCATATCTGTTTGAATTGAAACGTTGCCACGGGCTAAACAAAGATGGAATCTGAGGGCCGAAAGTCTAGCCGATGCATATTTCTCCTCTAAAGCTTGGACCTGCGCCTGAGCTCTCAGCTCGGTACAATCATTTCTTATTTGTTCGGCAACGCCCCTAAGATGCCCCATGGCTTCCATCTTTTTCTGCAGCTAACATATATGAAGAATAAACCTTAGAAGATAAAAAGCAAAATGCATACCCAACCAGGGCAGGAAGTTACCTGCTCCATCAAATAGCTCTCGTAATTCAGGCTCTGGTACACCTCACATCGCCAGTATGCCAACTCAGATTCCTTCTCCTTGTAAAGGACCCTAAGGTATTTCCCCTAATCTAGAGCTTTCTGGAGCCTAGCCCCATGATGGAGAAGATCGGACCTAAGCCTGTCAAAGTCTTGCAAAATGAAAAACTCGGTAAGAAAAGGAAGACGCGGATTTAGGAGGCCTACAATGAAGCTCACCTCAAATTGAAGTCGAAAGAATTCCTCGAAGACCGGGTTCATATCTATCCATCTATCACCATCGGCGCCGTAAGAATCGGTCCCGGTCGAAATACGATCGTTTGAAGGAGCCACCTTTCCAGAACCAGTAACCTCGGGCACAATAGGCTTGGGCGATGTTCCCGTCTCAACGGCCTGACGACCCCGTATCGCCTCACCATAAGTGCTATCTGCCTGTAAATGCATTTCTAGTTTATCACTATCATACTTTGGCCCGAACGCCAGCAACCCCTCCTCCTCTCTGGAGGGGAACATCCTCGCCTTCGGAGGCTCTCCGATACCTACAACAGCAAGGTTAGAACATAAAAAAGGGAGAATGTCTCTCCAAATAAACAAAGGACAAGTGACAAGAAATATACACATGCACCATGACATTTTGCTTCCCACCTGCCCCGAGATGCAGCTCGACACCTGCGCTCATTGCAAGTTGAGTGGGTCGCCACGTTCCGGACCCAACCAGGCAAATCAGGAACTTAGCCTTGCGCCCATGAAATCCCTAAAGAAAGGAAGGAAAGGCGATTACGAGATTAGCTTTTCAACATGAACGAATCTGGGAAAGCACAAGATGCTCTACTCACGTATATGGCTCCATTCTTTGGGAAATGGCATAATCTCCACAGAGATAACGTCGGCCATTTGGACCTAGACGAACCGAATGGTCCATTCCCAATCTCCACCTTCATGGTCATCAACAACAAAAGGCGTGGACAAATGGCACTGCATGGTTAGCAGACCTTGATGGCGAAATGGCAGGTACATCCTGACGAGATGGCTAAGCGTGAATTCAAGAGCCACCTTCTCCGCGAAAAACCTCATCATCAACATGATTCTCCAAAACAACGAGTGTACCTGGGCCAAGGTAACCTGATACTTCACACAAAAGTAGAGCACGACCCTAATGAGAGGTCCCATTGTGAAGGGATACGTATATACATTCAAGAACCCATCGGTAGGATTGGTGATACCTTCGTCCTGGGAAAGCACCTGTAGCGCTACCTCCTACCACCATGCAGTCTCTTCTTACCAACTCAAGGTGCTCTTCCCTTATCAAAGACGTAGTCTTCAAGATAAACTCCTACGGATCCTGAGCACCGGGAGTGGAACTCTTCCCCCTCAAATAAGCAGACCTCGAAGCAGCAACAGTCGCAGCCATGGCAAGACTAGAGGCGCCGAAGTAGAAACCTGCAGACACACTCTGGTACTAAGGTAACAAAGGGCTCGATGCCAAAATAGGAGGAAATATCTAAAAAGTGGATCTCCCAAAAGGCAAAAGTGACCCCATATATATGTAAAAATAGCAACGGTTCGCTTGCCCGAGATATGCCCCGGGAGGTCAATGACTTCGAATGCCAGTCTTGAGGCAATATTCGACCTTGAGGATCCCCATCAACGTAAAACTAGGCTTCAGGAATCCAACAAACACCATCTCCAGTCCCGAGGCAATATTCGACCTCGAGGACCTCCATCAATGTAAAGCTAGGCTTTATGAAGCCATCAAACATCGTCTCCAATCCCGAGGCAATACTCGACCTCGAGGATCTCTGTCAACAAAAATCCAGGCTCCATCAAAACCTCCAACACCATTATGGGGCCCGAGATAGTAGCTGAACTTGAAGGAATCCCCCTAAGGGGAGGAACGGGAAATTTGAAAATCCGCCCAAAGGGGCTCGGCCTTAGGGCACCGCCAAGATTCGGGTAATCCATCATCTAGGACCTATCTGCGGCATCTTAGAAGGGTAATCTTTGACAAGTTCAAGGTGAATATCCAGGCATTCTAAGCCAACTTCACTCAGACACCGCGCTCAAGAACTTCAAGTCTCAAAGTATTATCTCTATGAGATTAAAGGGTCCTGTTGGCTCGAGTCTATCGGACCAATTCGAGCTTGATCCGAGAAACAACGATGGGCTCGAAAGGGAGACATTTCTATCAAATAAAGCCGAGAAATATACCCGCATTCGAGCTGAATGTTGATGATCGGCAACCAAAGCATACATTCAGGGTCATTGCAAAAATCAAAGGAAATATAGCAAACATCAAAGGAAGAAGTCAAAAAATATCTTTATATTTATGGGAATTTGCTTACAACGTCCCTCGAGGGGTGCTTACATATGATTACAAAACTGTACAAAGGATCCCTACGCAAAAGCAAAAAGGGGATACATAGCAAAGATCGAAAACCTAGCCTATTCTCAAAGGTGCAACTTCGGTGACTTCATCTCCGGGTATCATCCGCCAGGGCGTATGACCTCAAAGACAATATCTTCCAAAGCACCATCCCCTCAAAGCCTCACCTTGACCCCCTAGAATGGCATCTTTAAAAGGGACGATGTAGAAGGGGAAAGCAATGGAGAAGAGCAAATTGACAAGGTGGAAGCCGGAAGGAGCGAAAAAGTGACTGGCCAAAAAATCTGGCCGGTATGAGTTTCGCCAGCACCACTATTGAAGGGCCACTTCTTAAAAATGCTGCCCCAGCACGGGATGCAACAGTTAGTAGATGAGCGCCACCACGCCCCATGGAATCCAAAAGAGGTGTAATGGCCCAAGTCGGGGCAGGAGGGTGAGCAACGATGTGTAGTCCGAGCACCCTCATGAGCAACAGTGTAGAGTCCAAACGTCCACCTAGAGCGGAAGAAGTCAGTCATCCCTGCATCTTAGTCTCAGGACAACATTAATAATAACAACAACAACAACAACGTCGAAACAGCAATGTTTCGCTCCATAAAAGGAAGTTCAAAGGGTAAATCTGGGCACGATCGAAATAAGCTAGGCCGAACGATCGCAAAGCCATGAACCTCAATCATGGCGAAATATATTTAAGGATGGGAAGAAAGGAAGATGTGGAAAATGTAGAAAGAAACATGGGTGAAATATTAATCCCAAAAAGATCCCATTTATAGGAAGATGGGGAGGGGAAGAGTAACCGATAGTGCCATTATCACCCTCAAAAAACGTAATAGCAGGCGTGTTTGATACGTCCTGGGGAGCTGAATCGGCGGCAACATTATGATTTTGGAGGATGAGAAACCACAAGGCTTTGAACAACCCTGGAAAGGCGAAACGACGGAACATTTTCGGTTATCATAACGGCTTATGTCATATACTGCGATTGTCAGTATGATATCATCGTAGAGAGCCCGAAGAGGCATGCATCAATTTCATTTCCCATCACTTCGATCTAGGAAATGCGGTGACTATCTGTATACAAAAAAATCAGAGGGTCTAAAATCTCGTCTTTTAAGCATTTCGGAAGATCGGCTTAAAGCCTCGAGGCTGCAAAGATGCGCTCGAGTCTTATCCTTTAGGGGCCATGGGCACCCGCCTCTAGAGTATATTGATCGAGGCTAAAGCAGAAGTAGGAGTTATCAAGACACGGCTAGTTCTGACAAAACATAGCCAGGCTATTCTTAGCCCTACTCGAGACGTCATTTCCAGCTTTCCCATCTCCACACCCTTACAGCTAGTGGATTCCTTACCGTATAAGTTTTCCCCTTCTATATAAAGGGAATTTTCACTATTTTGTAGAGGATTGTTGTTGCTCCAAAGGCTCTATATGAAATATATGATAACTCTCTCTCTTTCTCTCTAAGATACACTTTCGACATTGTTGTTCTATCCTATTATTTTCATACTTGTTCCATATTTATTGCTTGCTTATTGCTTATCATTGGCTACAAAGAGCCTCCTTTAATATTATTGTATTTGTTAGCCCTTCCCTAATTTCCCCTGATAGCTCAAGCCCGAGCTCGAGACTCGACCTTGAGGCCCCAAATCGACCAGCTCGATGCCCTAAACGGCTATATTTCGATTCGATTACTGCTTTATTTTAGCTCGCGTCTCACCCTCAAACTGCACACTCACAACATCAATTGTTCCACGACTAGCATAAATATAGATCACGTATTTTTAGAGTAGCATCAACAAATTTAATTGTTATTACCATTTTTACGGTAAACAGTATGATTGTCAACATATATGTTGTATGTATAAAACTCAAACTCTTAAGTGTGTTCATAACATACTTTGGGTCATTAATCAAGTAATTCCTTCCGTTCCTTCTCAACTTTCTTCAAAAGTAAGCTCTTACTTTTCCTGGTCTTTATGCCTCTTTGTTGTGTGTTTACTAAGATTATCTTAGTTCCCACGTGTGCTAGAATTTTGTGCAACTTAAATGGTCTTGAATATTACTTTTGGTTTCATTTCCCGCTCATTAGCTACGATGTGTGCCACTTTCTTATGGAGTGCATACAATATTGTTGTGAGACTATTTTTATAAGACCATTTCCTACTTAGGTCACTGAGCTTAGGTTGAAACCTTCTTACTTACTTTCTCAGCTTGTCTTTCATTGTAGTATTTAGGGAGCATCCTCTGACTCTTGTAAAGTTGCGAGCTTATTACACTAAATACTTGACAGATTTTTTTGTGTGTCCTTTCTCGCCTATAATTATCCGTAATTTATGCTTATGTGCTTGTAGGGTTGCTTCTGAAGTTGATATTTTGACTGTCTTCTCAGTGGCATTCCCTTTATTTTAGTGACACTCATATATTACCTTTAACTACCCCAGCTCCTAGCTGAATATTTCTCAAGGATCACAATGTCATATCTGTGAGACTGAATTCACTATATATACTGGGTTTTACTATGTTTATCTTACACGATCTGCTAACTCATTTATAACCTCTTGTTTAGCCATAACTAGGCTCTTCTTGAATCAATTACTAACTACTAGTTGGCCCATTCTCATATCAGTATTCTGCATAATCTTTCTTGGATTATTTTCTTTGTATTAAATTATGTCTTGCACTAACTCCTTATCTATCAATAACATCTCGAGCAGGGACCCTTACTTCCTTTCCTTGACACTGTGTTTGCATAATATTGTGGAATCGTAGCATTTCTGTAGGATTTGAATAAGTGCAATCTCATCCCTTTTTTATTTTTTTATCACATTCTTCCTTTACCACTCCATACTAGTACCACATAATTCCGACTTAATGACACATCACTCCATATTCTCCTCTTTAGCGGAGTACTAAGAGTTTGAGCTACGATGACCTACCTATAGATATTTTACCTCTTCATCTTTGGCGTCTTTTCATATTATCGATGACCGTTACTCACCTTGCGGTAATCCTTCTGTACCAAGGATAATAAATTTCATTAATCACGAGGGAAACACCTAGTGTAACGAGAACCTATAGTCCCTTAAGTTTAAATTTGCTCACATCGCTTACTTTAGGGAAGCGTCTTCCTATATGACCATTCTATGAATTCCTCATGAATCTTCTTATGTGGTCCATTCTATTATCGCCGTAATACAATATGAAATTCTCATAACGCTGACTATTATCAAATCACTTAGCCCCTAATTCATGTTTAGTTTATCTTGTTCATCAACCCATACTGATTTCTTTTACTCTGGGGTTTAATTCTCCTTTCTGGTAGTTGCATTGGAGTTACAAACTTATTCTCAAAATGAGGATATGAATTTATGGCCCATACTCCCATGTTGTCTCAAGGCCTGTCACCTCTCGTCTTTTCTTTCACTTGACTATAGACTATGTAATACTATCATTTTGTTTGATCTACCATTGTCATCCATGTACCACATTTTACTTATAATGCTTCATTAACTCTCGTCTTATTATTGTGCTAACATTTCTGTCTATCACTTTATTTTGAAAATTCGAACAAAATATTCTTTTGCTTTTAGCTCCCCTTGCTCCATCCATTGGCACCTCGAATTGCCAAACATTCTCTCTTTACCAGGGATGGGAGCCACACTAAGGTAATATTTATCCCTTCCAGGCTTCCAGTGCTTATCTTTGTAGTACTCATAATGCTTATATCTCTCTTCCTGAATGGTAAATAATGATAATATTACAAATTGGGTACCTCGTACCCTTCTTAATCTTTTTTCTTTTACTTGTTTAAAATTGTATCTATCTTCTGAATTTCTCATTGCCTTTCACCATAGGGGTGGGTAGATATTCATGCCTTAAGGCTCCTTATTAAAAGGCTTACACATTTTAGTACACACATGATCTACTGAATACCTTACATTTACTCATTATAAGCATCATGAGTAATCGAGTTCCTCTGACTCAACTCTTCCACAGCCACATTCAATCTCTTACCAACTTTCTTTCTGGACGTAGGTATCATCTTATTACGAATAGAAGTTAGGAGTTTGAATTCTTAAAAGTGAGCTCTACCACACGATGTAGAGTAAGAAGAAAGAGTGTCAGTTCTAAATGCCCTCTAGCCTTCTACTTATAAGTGTGGTGCACAACATACCCATAAACAAGACTATACTAGATACGGCTTGTAGATTCCCTAGGATACATAATGTATCTTTTGTATTATATTAGCATAGGTAAATGAGCCAGAGAGGTTGTCGTGAGATAAGTATAATAAAACAGGGGAATATACTCGACATAGAACGGCCCATCCTAATATAAAAACATACATATATGACATACGGGACTATTAGGCCAACATGATCATTTGTAAACTCAAAACATAGGCCGACAAGGCCATACAAGTATCTGTTTATATAACATCTGTCTACAAGCCTCTAAGAGTACATAAGTATCACAAAGGTTGGGACTGGGCCCTGCCATATCAACCAATACATATTCTAATTATATAGACCAAATAAGCAACTGTGGAGCAAACAGAGCACACCAACACCTTTCACATAACCGATAGCCTACTTGGAGGACTCTCAACTTGTCTATCAGAACCTGTGGGCATAAAACGTAGCATCCCCAGGAAAAAAAAAATGTCAGTACAAATAATGTACCGAGTATGTAAGGAATAAAAATCAGTAAACAATAGACATGAGAGAAATATTGAGTAAAAGACTCAACATGTATATTCGAATATCTTTGTGAATCATTTAGTATTACAATGTCATGCATATGCGTATAACCGTTATGCCATGCATGGTATATGCATTCATAACATCATAAAGCCTCTAAGGGCATCCCATCATATCATCTCGACCAACCAATACATGTCCTAATTATACTGACCAAATAAGCAACTCCGAAGCAAATGGAGTGCACCAACATCTTCCGCTAAACGGATAGCCTACTTGGAGGACTCTCAACATGTCCATCGGAACCTACGGGCATGAAACGCAACATCCCCAGACAAAAGGGACGTTAGTACAAATAATGTACCGAGTATGTAAGGAATAAAATCAGTAAACAATAGACATGAGAGAAACATGGAGCAAAAGATTCAGCATGTATATCTGAATAGCTTTGTGAATCATTTAATATTACAATATCATGCGTATGTGTATAAATGTCATGCCAAGCATGGGTATATACGTTCATAACATCATCAAGCCTCTGAGGGCATCCCATCATATCATCTCGGCCACTGGGGGAAATTATCAAAGTATACTAGCTGATCAAGTGGTGATGTGTATATAATGTCGTAAACTTTTTCCATATATATATATATATATATATATATATATATATATATATAAGCATATATAACATTATTTGGTCATGGGTTAATGTAAATGAATACAATGCATGAGAAGTACGTCAATAAAATCTTTCGTAATGTCATAAGACCATTATGCATTTGATTAATATCACGAAATAAACTTTATCAACATACATATTTTTTGAGAACCATGAACAGATGATAGAATAATACGACACATGGGGAATCAAGAACATAAGCCTCTCTAATATTTCTATGAATAGAGTCATGTATGGAAATTGTAAATTTGTTCTTTTTGTTTGTGTCGTATGGATCATGCCAAAAGAAATAAGGAATAGCCTTAACATACCTGGGTCGGTTCTCTTAGCAATTTCTCTGACACACGTCTTTTGCGAAAAACACAGAATAGCGGATCGAAGTAGAAAAAAGTCCGTACGATATTCCTGAGAAAGATTGTACCGTGTTCCCTCCGAATTAAGTCTCACACTACTGTAGCTTTATGAAATTCATACGGATTTATTTGTCGAGAATTCCCCCATTAGAGTATCCAACTTTGCTGATCTTTGGAAGCAACGTTATCAAGTAAGAATCCATACAAGCAAATAAGACTCTATGCATCTTTTTCCCAATAATTTCTTTTTTAAGCCATTTGTTTAAACTTCTTGGAAAATTTTGCATCCTGACGTGACAATGGATTAAAGTAACTTTAGCTCCTTATACATGAGTTTGGATAATGTTGCTGGTCTTCTCTAATTCGCATTCCCAAATAAGACACCAACCAAGGTAGTTATCCAGAGTACCCTTACGTGGCAACTTAACTTGTTTGGCTCATCAGGCATATTTGTGCCACTTGGCTTGGCTTAATGCAATGTGGCAGCCCAAAAAATATCCCTATCCACATAATTAAAAATTATTTTAAAATACTACTCACTTATAGCACATCTTATACACCGTACTATCATGATCATCTGGTACCTTGTATGGTATTAGTCCATAAATATCACGTATTTTAGCTCGTGCCATATTTTATCCCGACATGTCAAATTTCGACGAAAATTTATTTTCCTTGATTTTCTTCTCCTCTCACCTTCACGATATTACTCATCATTTATTTTTGAAATAGCATAATACTTATAATCTCAAAATAATCTTATTCCCGAACTTACACCGATAAGCTTGCGACGAACCATTAACGTACGAAAATGCAGAATGTAACATCTCATTTCCGAGCTTATATCAATTTACTTACGGCATACTTCCATGTACTAAAACATGGGGTGTAACAACACGTTTTCTTATTGTTGTTTTGTGTGTCCTGTTCCTTTCCTCTGAGATAGGATCATAGTATTTTATGGTCGTTCCTAGTCGTTACACGGGCTGGATAGTTCTTTTCCAGAGATCGTTCTTCAATTTGTGTCATGTTCAAG
Organism: Nicotiana glauca; assembly: GCA_026770625.1. NCBI lineage: Eukaryota > Viridiplantae > Streptophyta > Magnoliopsida > Solanales > Solanaceae > Nicotiana > Nicotiana glauca. The sequence continues at coordinate 70,436 of MU683642.1, forward strand.
TTGTGGCTTGTTGGCGCGGCGTCATATGAGATCTTAGATAGTGTTTATGGTGGTTTATTGGCTAAACGACTTGAACTGGGTGTAACGAGATTATTGGACCTGGGATCAGTGCGACCAGATTTGTATGTAGCATATTAAGGAGAAAATATAGTTATTTGGCTCCTAATGAGGTAATGGTAGTCCTCAGGGGGAGATACTCAATGATTTGTTGACTCGACAATTGATTATGAATTTCTACACATATCTTCCGCCGTGGCGGTATTGCAAGAGTTGGAACAAGACTTATATGTATCATGAGGTGTGTTGTGGGCATCAAATTCATGAAATTTTGGCTATTGTTAGCATAGGATGTTATTACATGTGAATTATGCGGTGCATGGTGTGAATTCAACAAAAGTATGCAATCATATTTGGGTACAATGTGTAGTGACTAATACCGTGTTCGTAACTTGAAAGCAGGCCTGGTGGAGCGTTCCGGATGTTGGAATTTGTCTTTAAGGCTTACTTAACTAAATAAACGGGGGAATCTTCATATTGGCTCAAGCTAATGTGTTCAACTGAGTTATGGTAGCACGGGTAGGTGCACGAGGAGATAAACAGTGATTCAAACAACTCCAGAGTAGCTCTAAGTACGTTCAAGGACGAACGAATGTTTGAGTAGGAGAGAATGTAATGACCCTACCTGTCATCTTGAGCTATAGCACGTCGTTCAGTTTTTTGTGTCCTTGATTAGCTTCACTTCAGGTATTAAGACTTGAACGTGTGGTCAAAATTGAATTACGCGAAGTTCGGAGTTGATTTAGAAAGAAAATTTTAATTTTGGAAGCTTATGTTGGAGGAATTGACTAAGGTGTTTTTTTTTTCTGGAGTAAACGACCTTGAAATCAGAATTTTAAATTTCTAATAGGTTCGTACGATGATTTTGGACTTGAGCATATGTCCAGATCGGGTTTTGGATGACCTGTGAGCATTTTAGCGCCTATTGTGGAAGGTTGGCATTTTGAAAGAAATGCATAAAGTGAATTTCAATGTTTTTGATGTCCGTTTGGGATTCTGAGTATGGGAATAGCTCCGTATGATGATTCCAGTATTGGGAGCGCATCCACAAATGGATTTGGAGGTCCATAGGTCATTCCGGGGTCATTTGGCGAAAGTTGGAAATTTGAATTGGAAAGTTTGACCGGGAGTGGACTTTTTGATATAGGCATCGAAATCTGATTCTGAAAGTAGGAGTAAGTCCGTAATGTCAATTATGAATAGAAGTTAGGAGTTTGAATTCTTAAAAGTGAGCTCTACCACACGATCTAGAGTAAGAAGAAAGAGTGTCAGTCCTAAATGCCCTCTAGCCTCTTACTTATAAGTGTGGTGCACAACACACCCATAAATAAGACTATACTAGACATGGCTTGTAGATTCCCTAGTATAGAACTGCTCTGATACCACTTTTTGTCATGACTCAAACCAATGGACCGCGATGGGCACCTGGTACCTTACTCAACCGAGTACCTACATAACGTATCTTTTATATCATACTAGCATAGGTAAATGAGCCAGAGAGGCTGTCGTGAGATAAATAGAATAAAACAGGGGAATATATTCGACATAGAAATGCATAAATTTGGGTTGAAGTGAATTTTAATGTTTTTGATGTCCATTTGGGATACTGATTCTGATAACAGTTTCTTATGGTGATTCCAATATTGGGAGCGCATCCGGAAATGGATTTGGAGGTCCGTAGGTCATCTGGCAAAAGTTTGAAATTTTAAGGTTTTTGGAAAGTTTGGTCGGGAGTGGACTTTTTGATATATGCATCGAAATCCGACTCCAAAAGTTGATGTAGGTCCGTAATGTCAATTATGACTTGTATGCAAACTTAGAGGTCAATCAGAATTAATTTGATAGATTTCGGCATTGAATGTAGTAGTTGGAATTTCTTAGTTTCAATATGCTTGAATCGGGGGGCATGATTCATGTTTTTACCATTATTTATTGTGGTTTGAGGCCTCGACTAAGTCCGTGTAATGTTTTGAGATTTGTTAGTATCTTCCGACGGGGTCCCGAGGGGCTCGGGTGAGTTTTAGGGTGGTTTCAATCCATTCCTAGGCCATTTTTAGCTGCTAGTTTTTGGATACAACGGTATGCTAAGCGATCGCGGGGAATTGGACGCGATCGCGATGAGTAGAATGGGAGAAATTGGCCAATGATTCGCGATCGTAGAAACCTTTCGCGATCAAGTAGAGGAAACTTTCTGCTGCGCTCATCCGACTTTGAAAGCTCATATCTCACAGTTTATAAACAACTTGGAGAAGATCCAAAAATAATTGTTGTAGCCCTTTGTGTCTAGCTATCATAAAATCAAACCATATGGAATTTGGAGTTCTACACAAAAAGTTATGACTGGTCACGACAGCCTATCTGGGAAGAGTTTGGAAATCACGAAGAAGAAATTGGTGTTGCACATGGCTGACTTTAAAAGCTTATATCTTATAATCTATAACGAACTGGAAGATGAGCAAAGCATTAAAGCTGTAGTCCGATGTGTCTAGTTGTCAAAATGTTAAGCCATTTTCAATTAGGAGGTTTTTACAAAAAGTTATAACCATTATACTAGAGGCTGTTTGGAAGAGCTGGGCACTTTTTCTTCGCGATCGTGAAGGGCAAATTTTGGGCTTAGAAAAGTTATGCCTCGTGATTGCGAAGCATTTTTCACAATCGCGAAGAGTAAATACCTAGGAAGAAGCTATATTTTGAGGTTTCTGCCATTTTTAACATATTTGGAGCTATGGAGCTCGGATTGAAGCAATCTTTGAGGCGGTTTTCACCATATGGATTGGGGTAAGTGTTCTATATACGGAAGTAATTATACTTCTTGATTCTATGGTTATATTCATCATTTATTTCGGATTTAAATGGCATAAATTAAGAGTTTTGCAAAACTTTTCAAGAATGAAACTTTAAGATTTGGAGGTCAAGTTGTTATTGAAATTTTATAAAATTGGTATGATGGAACTCATATCGCAATGGGTTGTTGGATTTTGTGAGTTTCGTCGGGTTCTAGGACGTAGTCCCCAATGTTAACTATCCGAGCGGAGTTGGAAATTCTTATAAATTGTTAATTTCAAGCATTAGAGTATATTTTTGATTAATTTGCACGTTGTTTGACTAGTTTCGAATTGAACGGCACTAAGTTGGGAATTTTGAGCGGAATTATGACCAGAAAGTAGGCTTTGAGGCGAGGTAAATCTCTTTTTTAACCTTTTAAGAGGGAATTAACACCATAGGTAAAATTAATTCATGTGTGCTCGAGGTGATGAGAGTTCGTACATAGCTACTAATTATGCCTATGTCCAGGTATTTTTAGCTTTATAAATGCATTGTTGATACTGTTATTTGATTATGTTTATTATTTTACTTGAAAATAACTAAGACTGAGTTTGCTTGTTAATTTTTTTTGAAACGAGTTGAAATTGAGGATTTTGAGATTTGAAAGTTTTCATTTGAATTTCATATTTTTCTTGGAAAGAGTTGAGGAATGTTATTATAACTTGAGAAATCTATGTTCAACCAAATCGCAAATGTATTCCGCGAGCGGGTTACATTTTCACTACTCTCATGAGAGTGGTCGTTCGCCTCGGCAGATTGATAGATGTATCTATGGTTCGTGTCATTCGACCATCGGTAGTGCATAATTTTTATTTCCATTTGGATCGGGCAGTACGACCTTGGCATGACTTGCGCATGATATTTCTTTAGAACTAGTAATAATTGAAATTGATCCATTGGCTTGAGATATAAATTTCTAAATGATGAAAATAAATTTGGAAACTTCTATTAGTAAAAGGAGTGTTTAACTTTTCCGGATATTGAGTTTTCAGTTATATTATGTAATCAGTGCTTAATTATAACAATCGGTATTTTATTTTTAGCCCATAGTCAGTGTTAGAGTCGACTCATCGTCACTACTTCTTTGAGGTTAGACGGGATACTTGTTGGGTGCACGTTGATTTACGTACACATACTACACTTGCTGCATATTTTTGTGCAGTTACATATATGTCTACTGGCCTTGCGAGAGCAGAGGTGTGTTTAATGTGGAAACTTAGGTGAGTTGCATTCCATATTACGGCCCGCAACCAGCAGAGTCTCGTCCAGAGTATTTATATTTTTCCAGTCCAATTTGTATTTTAGACGGATGCTATATTTTATTTTACTCATAGTCGCGACCCATGCACTTGTGACATTGGGTTTTGGGGTGATTATGGGTTGTTTAGTATTGAGATTATTAAAATACTACTCCCTTCGTTCCATTTTATGTGAACCTATTTGACTGGGCACGTAGTTTAAGAAAATATGAAGACTTTTTGAATTTAAGGTCCTAAACAAGTCAAAAAGATGCCCATAGTATTTATGTTGTTATAAAAGTTTCTCATTAAGGGTAGAATTGAAAGTTTAAGCTAAATTGTTTCAAAATTTAGAAAGTAGCCATTTTTTTTAGAACGGAACAAAAAGGAAATAGGTTCACATAAACTGGAATGGATAGAGTATTATTTACTCTGTAAATTCTATCTTTTAACTATTAAATTTAAGGAAATTGTGATTTTAAAATACTAAACCGAATAATCGAGTTAACCAATTAGTGATGGATTGCCTGAAAGCGGTGTTAGGAGCCATCACGACAAATAATAGATTTTGGGTCGTGACAGCAGGTGCAGACTATAGCACATAAGCGGCACACTCGATGCAGAAACGGGACTGCAGAAGCGATCTCCCGCCCGCAGACGCGGCCCACGCTGGACCGGAAGAGCTCCGCAGAAGTGGACCAAGCACAGTAGATGCGGCCAAGGCACCCCAGGCGCCAAAATCGCTAGGCAGAAAGAGTCATTTCATACGGGACTTATGCCATTGGTAACACATTTCTCTCACTCTTTCGGCGATTTTGGAGCTTCTTGAGAGGGGTTTTCATCTAGAACTTGGAGTTAAGTGATTCTTACCAATTGTGAGTTAAATGCATAATTTAAGGGTAGATTATAACGTGTAAATTAGTGAAAATCATGGGTTTAGGTGAAAACCTAGATTTTTAATAAAAATGAGATTCAGCCACAAGCTAAGTTATGGAATTTAGTTAAATCATATATTTGAGTTCGTAGGGCTATGGGTAACAACTTTCTTCAAAAAATTTCGGAATCCGAGCACGTGGGTCGGGTGTTAATTTTAGGGATTCTTCAAATAGTCTTGGGAAATCACTTTGATAGTTAAGATATGAACTTCTAAGCATGCATTAATTATTTAATATAACATTTGACTAGCTTCAAGTCGTTTGGTTCCAAATTGAGGGTTTGAGCACAATCATGGACCGAAAAGTAGGCCTTGAGACGAGGTAAGTCTCTTTTCTAACCTTGTAAGAGAGAATTGACCCCATAGGTGAATTATAACGAATATGTGCAACAATTTGTGGGGGCTACGCGCGTACGAGGTGACAAGAGCCTGTATGTAGCTACTAACTATGCTATTGTCCGGGTAGTTTAGGACCCATATCATGTATACCTGCAATGTTTGCCCTACTTGATAACTTAATTGCCTAAGTCATATTGAAAGTTGATAAAAGAAATTGCAAAAGGTTGAATTTCATGTACTTGAAGTTGTAACTGAGACGCTTGAATATTATCTAAAATTTGTGTTTCTTTGAAGTATTTTCTATTTGTGGAGCGGGTCGAACACCTCGGTAGCAGATATATGCATCTATGGTTCTTGTCGTTCGACAATCAGCTGTGCACAGTTCATCTTTATGTTGGATCGGGCCGTACGACCTCGGCAAAATTTGCACATGATAAATCATTGGAACTATTCATAATTGATATTGCTTAAATGCCTTAAGATACAAGCTGTTAAATGATGAAATTAAACTTGGGACTTAATATTCATGAAAGGAGTATCTACTATTTCCTATTATTAAGTTTCAATATTATTCATGTAATTCATGCTTAGTATGTAATTTTGATATATCATTGTTAGCCGAGAGTAAGTGTCAAAGTCGACCCTCGTCACTACTTCTTCGAGGATAGATTAGATACTTACTGGGTACATGTTATTTATGTACTTACGCTACACTTCTGCACTTAAATATGCAGGATTTGTGGTAGATACATCCGATTATCGGTCTGGCGCACGCTTGACTCCTGGTATGAGACGGTATGGTGAGCTGCCCTTCCAAGCCGTTCTGCAGCAACCGAAGTCTTCCTTTGTTATATTTTTTTCTTTCTATTCATTTTGGATAGTAGACTAGAATTCTTTTGTATATTCTACTACAATGCTGATACAGTTGTGACGCTAGATCTTGGCACACACTAGTAGACTTATGATTTTGGGTTGTATTCCTACGGTTATGATTGCCTTTAACTACTTTCATTTTGATCATTTTGAATCCGTTATTTATTAAATATTTTAAATTAAGGAAAGTTATTTATTTGAAAAACTTATAAAAGGGGAAATCACTAGATTGTTCACCGTTGGCTTGCCTAGAAATGGTGTTGGGCGCCATCACGACCTGAAGTAGAATTTGGTCGTGACAACATGGTATCAGTGCACTAGTTTCATGTAGGTCTAACAAGTTATGGACGGACCTTATAGAGTCTTGCAAATCGGTGTGGAGACGTCTGTACTTATATTCGAGAGGCTTTTGGTTGTTAGGAAACTACTCTTTATTCATCTTCTATCGTGAACATGATGGTGTACTATGTTTCTTCTTTTATTCTCTCACAGATGGTGAGAACGCGCACGGCAAAAGCTCCAGATTCGGGAGGAACTGCTCCCGCTATTTCTAGAGGCCGAGCGAGGGCACCAGCCCGAGGTAGGGAACGAGGACGCCCCAGAGTTGCCCCATTTGCACCACCAGAGGATCCAGTGGAGGATCCCATAATGGAGGAGTAGGGCGAGATGCCCGCAATAGAGCCAGTCCCAGGAGATTTCATGTTAGCACTGGGCTTTTAGGAGGTCATGGGCCGTATGTTGTAGTTCATAGATACTGTGACTCAGGCTGGTTTATTTCCTACAGACTCATCCGTATCTCAGGTGGGAGGGGGAGAATAGACCCCTACTGCCCAGGCTCTAGGGCATGCAGTTGACGTATATCAGACCCTGGGTGCACTAACCGTGGGCGGAGCCTATCCAGTTTCAGCAGCTGTATCTGAGCCTAGACCAGTTGCAGCCGGCGAGCCGCAGAAGCTATTGGATAGATGGACTAGGCTACACCCTCATGTCGTCGGAGGTGAGTGACATGAGGATCCCCAGGACTTCATTGATAGGTGGAGGTACAGACTGCAAAACATAAGGATATTGGAGTACCATAGGATGTATTTCACTACTTTCTAGTTGGATGGCAGGTCCCGTGTGTATGAATTTTAGGAACCTTGCATTTTGGGTTGGGAAATTATTTTAATAGTTAGAATATGAACTCTTGAGCATATATTGACTAGTTCGTACCCCATTTGAATAGTTTTGGATCGTTCGACTCCAATTTGAGGGTTTGATCACATTCTTTAGTTTGGAAGTAAGCTTTGAGGCAAGGTAAGTCTCTTTTCTAACCTTGTAAGAGGGAATTAACCCCATAGGTGAATTAAATAAATATATGTACCAATCTATGGGGGCTACGTACGTACGTTATGATGAGAGTCCATACGTAACTACTATTATACTAATTGTCCGATAGTTTAGGACCCGTATCATGCTATACTTGCAATGCTTGCGTCCTTAGTTGTTACTACAATAGTCATGGTGGAAATTAGTAAAACAAATATAAAAGGTTATACTCACTTAGTTAAGAATTTGTATGAATTACTTGACTGAAAATGGGCATTGTGTATTTTCTTTGAAATAAACTATTATTTGTAGATTGGGCCTAGCGCCTTGGTAGTAAATAGATGCATCTATGGTTTGTGCCATTCGACCCTCCGGGAGTGCAAGATTTAATATTATGTTGGGCCGTGCCACACGACCTCGGGATAAACTGCGCATGTTATTTATTTGGAACTTCCCGTGAGTTATACTGCTTAAATGCTTGAAAGGTAGGTTGTTAGATGATATTACTGAAATTAACTTGTTATTTATGAAAGGATATTTCACTTCTCCCTTTTCTTAAACTCTCATCATTATTCATGCCATTCATGTTTAGCATAACACTTGAATTATATTATTATTAACCCTAGTAAGTGTCAAGCTGACCCCTCATCACTACTTCTGCGAGGTTAGACTGGATACTTATTGGGTACATATTGTTTATGTACTCATACTACGCTACTGCATTTAAGTATACAAGATCTGTAGTAGGTGCATCTATGTGATGACCCAAAGGGTTATTAGCTGATTTCTCTCTTTTCCGCGCTTCCAAGTCCTTGAAAACCTCATTTTTGGTTGCCTCGATTTGCGTACGCAGTCCGGGCACATAGCCGGAAAGGTTAAATATGAATTCTGTGTGAAAAATGATGAATTTTGATATTAATATGATTAAAGTTGATTTTGGTCAACATTTTTGGTAAACGGACCTGGACACGTGCTTGGACGGTCCCAGAGGGTTCGTAGAAAAATACGGCTCTTGAGCGTATGCCCGGAATTGAAATCTGAGGTCCCGAGCCCGAGAAATAAATTTTTAAATGAAATTGTTTTTCTGAAATTTATACGGAAATTTGAAATGAAAATGGATTAGAAGACTGTGGTATCGGGCTAGTATTTTTGTTTCGACGACCGGTACAAGTCTTATATATGGTTTAAGCGCTTTCTGTGAAATTTGGTTGAAATCGGACGTCATTTGACGTGTTTCGGACCTAAATATCTAGAAATGAAAGTTTATGAAGTTTGAAGAAAAAGTGATAATTTTGAGGTTTGATTCCTCGTTAATGATGTTATTTTGGCGATTTGATCGCACGGTTAAGTTCGTAGGATATTTTCGAGTTATTGTGTGTGATTGGTTAGGAGCCTCGAGAGCTCGGGAGTGTTTTCGGAGGTGTTCGGGGTAGTTTTGGACTTAGGAAGATTGCAGAAAATCTGCAACATGTGCACAGTGATTTTCTTCTTCGCGTTCGCGAAGCTTCAGCTTCATCCTTCATCGCGTTCGCATCACCTCCTCGCGTTCGCGTAGAGTATTTTGGCTCAGAAGACTTATCCTTCATTTTACTCATCGTGTTCGCACCTATATCCTCGCGTTCGCGTAGTGCATAAGGCTCCCCTCATCGCGTTTGCGTAGGTGTCCACGCGTTCGCATAGACCAAGTCATGGACCCCCCCCCCCCTTCAGCTTTCTTCTCCGCGTTCGCTACGGGTCTCATTCAAAAACACACGAGATCTCTTCTTCCTCAAGCACTTAGGAGTCCATTGAAGCCCCCATTCTTCAAGACCACTTGGGTTAGTAAATTATTACTTGTTTTCTTCATTTTCCATCATTAATTATCAAATTCCTAAGATCAAATCATGTAATCTAGGTTGAAATTGGGGGAAATGGGTAGAATTAGGGCTTTTCAATTTTCTTTGATTTAGACCTCGTTCTGGGTCGGATTTGAAAACAAATTGTATGTTCGGACTTGTGGGGGAATAGGTGGTATGGAATTGGTTCGAACCTCGTGTTTTGACCTAGCGGGCCCGAGGGAAGTTTTGGAATTTTGGGAAGAAAGCTTAGAAATCTATATTTAGGTATTGGGTTTGATTTTTTTTTAGCTATTATTGATATTATAAAGTCTTTATTTCATATATTTGATTGAGTTGAGCCGAATTCGAGAGGAAAAGCGGTCGTTGTGGATTGATTTAGCCGTGGGAGTTGAGGTAAATGTTTGATCTAACTTTTGCTTGAGGGAATAGGATTAGAGTGTTGTTTGCTAATTGTTAATTGTTGAGTACGGTGTATAGTCATGATGACGGGTATCTATACACTGGTGTCTTATTTGTGCTTATTCTAATTATCTACTTATCTATTGTCGAATTTCTATTTTGATAAAAATGACTGTGAGTCCTTATTTGTGCTTATTCTAATTTTGTTGTGACTCTTCCTTGTGTAATTGATGATGTTTATATAATGTGAAGGGTATGAGAAAGAACTATGATTTGTGAACTCTTAGAGCGTTGGCTCGAATGATAAAGTAATTATTGAGTAAGAAATGAAAGAAAGAGAAAGAATTATGATTATTCCCTTGTCGGGTCGTGAAAAGTTGGTATCAGAGCACTAGGTTACATAGGTCTCATGACTCACAGACAAACTTAGTAGAGTCTGAGGGATCGGTACGGAGACGTCTGTATTAATCCCTAGAGGCTACAGAGTTAGGAAAATTTCACTTTTGTTCTTTCTTGTCGTGCGCATCTGTTTCTCAATACTTATTGTCTTTCTACTTGCAGATGGCGAGAACTCATGCTTCCTCGTCTACCGTGCAGTAGCCCGAGCCCCCAGCAGCAGCTCCTGCGAGGGGCAGAGGATGAGGCCGAGGCCGTGCCAGAGTTCGAGGTAGGGACAGAGCTCAGCCCCAAGCAGTAGTCCAAGAGGTGGAGCCTCATGTTGATTATGACGAGGAGGTTCCAGCCCCAGCAGCTCCGGTGGGCCCAGCTCAGGTCCCAGAGGGGTTTATCGCCACCCTAGTTCTTCAGGATGGTTTGGTCAGGTTGGTAGGCTTTATTGAGAGCGTCTCTCGAGCGGGTTTGCTTCCAGTAGCACCAACCACTTCTTAGGCTGGAGGAGGAGTTCATACTCCTGCTACACGTACTCCGGAGCAGGTAGCTCCCCGGGCTCAGGTTCCAGTAGTTCAGCCAGTTGTGGCAGTTTAGTCGGGCATTGTGACTCAGACCGGAGATGGAGCGGCTATGTCCGCAGATGCTTTGTGGAGGCTGGATAGGTTCACCAAGCTCTTCACCACCACATTCAGCAGTGCTTCTTCAAAGGACCCCCATGATTTCTTATATAGCTGCCATGAGGTTATTCGGACTATGGGTATTGTAGAGACCAATGGGGTCGACTTCGCTACCTTTCGTCTATCTGGATCCACCAAGACTTGGTGGAGGGACTATTGTTTAGTCAGGCCAGCAGGGTCGCCATCTCTGACTTGGGACCAGTTTACAGAGTTGTTTTTGGAGACGTTTCTCCCAGTTACTCAGCAAGAGGCTCTTCGCAGGCAGTCCAAGTGCCTCCAACTGGGCTCTATGATAGTCACTCAGTATGAGACCTGGTTCATTGATCTGGCACGCCATGCTACTATTATACTCCCCACCGAGAGAGAGAGGGTGCGGAGGTTTATTGATGGATTGATTTAGCCGATCCGTCTCCAGATGGCTATGGGAGCCGGGAGTGATATTTCTTTTCAAGAGGCGGCCAATGCGGCCCATAGAGTTGAGATGGCTCTTGCATAGGGAGGTGGTCATGGGTCATATAAAAGGCCCCGTCATACGGGTAGGTTCAATAGTACCTCGTCTGGAGGTAGTGATTCTTATGGTAGAGGCCATCCTCTGAGGTCTTTTCAGTCAGCTCTTCAGGTTTCTTATGGTACTTCAGATGGTCGTGGTTCTCAATCGCATTATTCTGACTAGCAGCTTCACAGTTCCCCATCAGCACCCATCAGTGCCCCACCAATTCAGAGTTTTTGGGGTGGACATTCAAGTCGACAGGGTCAGCAATCTCAGCAGCCGAGGGCTTGTTACGGTTGTGGTGACCCAATTCACATTGTCAAATTTTTCCCTCGAGCTTTGGGTAGTTCCCAGCAGCAGGGTCCTCGCCCCATGATTCAGGCACCAGGTGATCCACAGGCCGCCTAGCCAGCTAGAGGCGGAGGTAGAGGTCATAGAGGTGGAGGTAGAGATCATAGAGGTGGAGCTCAGACCGCCAGAGGTAGAGGCCAGTCAGCAGCCAATCGTTCCAGACATATGGTTTAGGGAGGTGGGGCCCAGCCCCAGTGTTATGCTCTTCAAGCCAGGCTAGAGGCTGAGTCTTCAGATGCAGTTATTACAGGTACTATTCTGGTCTGTGATAGGGATGCTTCAGTGCTATTTGACCCTGGGTCTACATATTCGTATGTGTCATTCTATTTTGCACCATACTTGGTCATGCCTAGTGATGCTTTCGGTATTCCTATTTGTGTATCTACACCGGTAGGCGATTTTATAGTGGTCGACCGAGTGTATCATTCCTGTGTGGTAGTGTTTGAGGGTCTTGAGACCTGTGTTGATTTATTGCTCTTAGACATAGTGGATTTCGACGTTATATTAGGGATGGATTGGTTGTCCCCGTATCATGATATCTTGGATTGTCATGCCAAGATCGTAACCTTGGCTTTACCAGATTTTTCCCGTTTGGAGTAGAGAGGGACCCCAGGGCATACCACCTGCAGTGTTATTTCATACGTGAAGGCTCGACGAATGGTCGAGAAGGGGTGTTTAGCTTATCTGGTGTATGTTCGCGATTCCAGCGTAGAGGTCCGTTCTATTGATTATGTTCCTATTGTTCGGGAGTTTCCCGAGGTTTTCCCTTCAAACCTGCCGGTTATGCCAGGGATATTGATTTCTGTATTGATCTGGCTCTGGGCACGCAGCCCATTTCTATCTCGACGTATCGCATTGCCCCGCCAGAGTTGAAAGAGTTAAAGGATCAGTTGCAGGATTTGCTTGAGAAGGGTTTCATTAGACCCAGCATGTCACCTTGGGGTACGAAAGTGTTATTTATGAAGAAAAAGGATGGTTCAATGAGGATGTGCATTGATTACCGGCAATGGAACAAAGTGACGATAAAGAATAAGTATCTTCAGGGTGCGAAGGTGTTTTCAAAGATAGACTTAAGATCTGGCTACCACCAGTTAAGGATTAGGGCATCCGATATTCCTAAGACAGCATTCCGCACTTGGTATGGGCATTATGAGTTTTTGGTCATGTCATTTGGGTTGACCAATGCCCCAGCAGCATTCATGGAGTTGATGAACCGAGTGTTCAGGACTTATTTGGACTTGTTCGTGATAGTTTTCATTGATGATATTCTGATATACTCCCGCAGCCAGGAAGAGCACGTGCAGCACCTCAGAGTGGTTCTTCAGACTTTGAAGGATAGTTAGTTATATGCTAAGTTCTCGAAGTGTGAGTTCTAGTTAAGTTCAGTGGCGTTTCTAGGTCACGTCGTATCAGCAGAGGGTATTCAGGTGGACCTGAAGAAGATAGAGGCAGTCAAGAACTAGCCTCGACCAGTATCAGCTATAGAGATTCAGAGTTTCTTGGGGTTAGCAGGCTACTACCGTCAGTTCGTGGAGGGGTTTTCATCCATTGCATCCCCGATGACTAGATTGACCCAGAAGGGTGCGCAGTTTAAATGGTCAGATGAGTGTGAGGAGTGCTTTCAGATGCTCAAGACAACTTTGACCTCGGCACGGGTATCGGTTTTGCCCATAGGTTCAGGGCCTTATATAGTCTATTGTGATGCTTCCCGAATTGAGCTTGGTGCAGTATTGATGGAGGATGGAAGAGTCATTGCATATGCTTCGAGGTAGTTGAAGATCCACGAGAAGAATTATCCGGTTCATGATCTAGAGTTGGTTGCCACTGTTCATGCTTTGAAGATTTGGAGGCATTCTCTGTATGGTGTGACGTGTGAGGTATACATTGATCACAAGAGTATTCAGTTCTTGTTCAAGCAGAAGGAGTTGAATTTGAGGAAAAGGAGGTGGTTGGAGTTATTGAAAGATTATGATGTTACTATTTTGTATCACCCATGGAAGGCCAATGTGGTGGCCGACACATTGAGTAGGAAGTCCGCCAGCATGGATAGTCTTGCTTATATTCCGGTCAGCCAGAGACCGTTTGCTTTGGATATTCAGGCCTTGGCCAATCGAGTTATGAGGTTGGATATTTTTGAGCCTAGCAGGGTGTTAGCTTGCACGGTTGCTCGTTCTTCATTATTAGAGCGTATTCGTGATCGGCAGTTTGATGATCCCCATTTGTGTGTCCTGAGAGACACGGCGTAGCGTGAAGGTGCCAAGAAGGTGACCTTAGATGGCGATGGTATTTTGAGATTGCAGGGGCGAGTTTGTGTGCCGAATGTCGATGGGATTCGAGAGTTGATCTTAGCGGAGGCCCATAGTTCTCGGTATTCTATTCACTCGGGCACCGCGAAGATGTATCAGGATCTGAGGCAGCACTATTGCTGATGCAGGATGAAGAAAGATATTGTTGTATATGTGGCTCGATGTTTGAACTATCAGCAGGTTAAGTATGAGCATCAGAGGCTTGGTGGTTTGTTTCAGAGGATTGAGCTTCCCTAGTGGAAGTGGGAGAGGATTACCATGGATTTCTTTATCGGACTTCCGTTGATCTGGAAGAAGTTCGATGCGATATGGGTTATTGTTGATAGACTGACCAAGTCAGCACATTTCATTCCTCTAGCAGTCTCCTATTCATCCGAGAGGTTAGCTGAGATTTATATCCGGGAGATTGTTCGCCTTCATGGTGTGCCGGTATCTATCATTTCGGATGGGGGTACGCAATTTACCTCGCATTTCTTTGGTGTATTTTAGCGAGAGTTCGGCACACGGGTTGAGTTGAGCATAGCGTTTCATCCTCAGATGGACGGTCAGTCCGAACGGACTATTCAGATTTTGGAGTATATGCTCCGGGCTTGTATTATCGACTTTGGAGGTTCGTGGGATCAGTTCTTACCTTTAGCGGAGTTTGCCTACAACAATAGCTACCAGTCCAGCATTCAGATGGCTCCATATGAGGCGTTGCATGGTAAGCGATGTCGGTATCCAGTTGGATGGTTTGAGCAAGGAGAGACTCGGTTATTGGGTACAGATTTAGTTCAGGAGGCCTTAGATAAGGTCAAGATCATTCAGTACAGGCTTCGTTCGGCTCAGTCGCGGCAAAAGAGTTATGCAGATCGTAAGGCTTGAGATGTAGCTTTCATGGTTGGTGAGCGGGTATTGCTCCGAGTGTCGCCTATGAATGGCGTGATGAGATTTGGGAAGAAGGGCAAGATTAGCCCTAGGTTCATTGGTCCGTTTGAGATTCTCGATCGTGTGGGAGAGGTGGCTTATAGACTTGCCTTGCCGCCTAGCTTGTCAGTCGTGCATCCAGTGTTTCATGTGTCCATGCTTCAGAGGTATCACGGCGATCCAGCCCACGTGTTACATTTCAACACTGTCCAGTTGGATAAGGATCTGTCTTATGAGGAGGAGCCGGTAGCTATTCTAGACTGGCAGGTTCGACAGTTGAGGTCGAAGAGATTTCCTTCAGTGCGTTTTCAGTGGAGAGGTCAGCCTCCTGAGGCATCGACCTGGGAGTCCGAGTCCGATATGCGGAACCGTTATCCTCATCTTTTTCCCGACTCAGGTACTTCTTTCTTTTATCCGTTCGAGGATGAACAGTTGTTTTAGAGGTAGAGAATGTGATGACCCAGAGGGTCATCACCTATTTTCTCTCTTTTTCGCGCTTTCGAGGCCTTGAAAACCTCATTTTTAGTTACCTTGATTTGCGCGTGCAGTCTGGGCGCGTAGCCGGAAAGCTTAAATATAAATTATGTGTGAAAAATAATAAATTTTGATATTAATATGATTAAAGTTGACTTTGGTCAACATTTTGGATAAACGGACCCGCACCCATGATTGGATGGTCCTAGAGCGTTCGTAGAAAAATACAGGACTCGGGCGTATGCCCGAAATCGAAATCCGAGGTCCCGAGCCCGAGAAATGAATTTTTAAAAGAAATTGTTTTTTTGAAATTTATATAGAAATTTGAAATGAAAATGGATTAGAAGACTGTGGTATCGGGTTCGTATTTTGGTTCCGATGGCCGGTACAAGTCTTATATATGGTTTAAGCGCTTTCTATGAAATTTGGTTGAAATCGGACGTCATTTGATGTTTTCCGGACCTAAATTTGTAGAAATAAAAGTTTATGAAGTTTGAAGAAAAAGTGATGATTTTGAGGTTTGATTCCTCGTTTATGATGTTATTTTGAAATTTTGATCACACGTTTAAGTTCATATGATGTTGTCGAGTTAGTGTGTGTGATTGGTTAGGAGCCCCGAGGGCTCGGGAGTGTTTTTGGAGGTGTTCGGGGTAGTTTTGGACTTAGGAAGATTGCAGAAAATCTGCAACAGGTGCATAGTGATTTACTTCTTCGCGTTCGCACTATGCCTCTCGCGTTCGCAAAGCTTCAGCTTCATCCTTCATCGCGTTCGCATCACCTCCTCGCGTTCGCGTAGAGTATTTTGCCTCAGAAGACTTAGCCTTCATTTTACTCATCGCGTTCGCACTTAAATCCTCGCGTTCGCGTAGTGCATAAGGCTCCCTTTATCACATTCGCGTAGGTGTCCACGCGTTCGTATAGACCAAGTCCTGGACCCCCCCCCCCCCATCTTTCTTCCCCGCGTTCGCATCATTCCAATCGCAAACGCGACACTGTTCCCACGAACGCGAAGGGCAATTTTGCCCAGTGATTTTTTTTAAGTTTTCAGAAACAGTAGCTATGGGTCTCATTCAAAAACACACGAGCTCTCTTCTTCCTCAAGCACTTAGGATTCCATTGAAGCCCCCATTCTTCAAGACCACTTGGGTTAGTAAATTCCTACTTGTTGTTTTCATTTTCCATCAATAATTATCAAATTCCTAAGCTCAAATCATGTAATCTAGGTTGAAATTGGGGGAAATGGGTAGAGTTAGGGCTTTTCAATTTTCTTTGATTTAGACATCGTTCTGGGGTCGGATTTGAAAACAAATTATATGTTCGGGCTCGTGGGGGAATGGGTGATATGGAATTGGTTCGAACCTCATGTTTGACCAAGCGAGCCAGGGGACGATTTTGGAATTTTAGAAAGAAAGCTTAGAAATCTATATTTAGGCATTGGGTTTGATTTGTTTAGCTATTATTGATATTATAAAGTCGTTATTTCATAGATTTGATTGAGTTGGAGCCGAATTAGAGAGGGAAAGCAGTCGTTGTGGATTGATTTAGCCGTGGGAGTTGAGGTAAGAGTTTGATCTAACTTTGGTTTGAGGGAATAGGATTAGAGTATTGTTTGCTAATTGCTCATTGTAGAGTACAGTGTATAGGCATGGTGACGAGTATCTATACACTGGTGTCTAGTATCACCGTGAGTCCTTATTTGTGCTTATTTTAATTTTGTTGTGACTCTTCCTTGTGTAATTGATGATTTTTATATAATGAGAAGAGTATGAGAAAGAACTATGATTTGTGAACTCTTTGGAGCGTTGGCTCGAATGATAAAATAATTATTGAGTAAGAAATGAATGAAAGAGAAAGAAATGTGATTATTCTCTTGCCGGGTCGTGACAATCTAGCTACCCGTCCGGCGCGCATTCCTGGTACTTGATCGAGATTTCACGGGGAGATGCCCCTTCTGAGCCGTTCAGCAACATGTCGGAGTCTCTCCTTTTGTTTATTACTGTCTATTCCATTTCAAGGAGTAGGATAGTTTTACTTTTGTACATTCTACTAGTTTCCCTCGTACTTATGACACTAGATCCTTGCACACACATTAGTAGACTATATTTTTGGGGTTGTATTCCTAAAATTATGATTTCCTTTAGTCATTCCCATTTCAATTGCTTTATAAATCGTTATTTACCGACTATTTTAAATTTAAGTTAAGTAAATGTTGGGATTGTTTAATAAAATAAGTGAGAACTTACTAGTTGATTAGTGTTGGCTTGCCTAACAGTAGCATTGGGCACCATCACAACCTATAATGGAATTTGGGTCATGACAGTTTTGCTTTCTATATTCCTGTTCTCCTAAATAAACTTCACGTACGTGCTTTTGCTGTTTTATGACTTGCGGGGATAGTAAGTTTGGGATTTGAAAGGGTTCGGGTTGAAATCGGAATACTTGGTTCCTTAAGGTTAGCTAAAAAGGCCAAGTTTGACTTCGGTCAATAATTTGAGCATATGAACTCGGAATCAGGATTTGACGGTTCCAATAGGTTCGTATGATGATTTTGGACATGACCGTATGACCCAGTAGCGTTTTGGCGCCTAATAGTAAAAGTTGGTTCTTTGAAGGTTTTAGAAGTTATTTAGATTTGGTTTGGAGCAGATTTTGGAGATATCACGGTCCGAATGGGATTTCAAGACTGGAAATAGTTTTGTAATGTTATTTAAGACTTGCACGCAAAATTTGGTGTCATTCCTAGTAATTTAAGTATATTTCGGCGCATTGGGAGTAAATTGAAGAACTTGAAGTTCATAAGTTTGATTCAATTGGTTTTGGGGTGAGATTCTTAGTTTTAATGTTGTTTCGGGCATTCCAAGAGTTCGAACGAGTACATTTTATGATTTCAAACTTGTTGTTACGTTCGGGTGGGGCCCTTGGGGCCCCGAGTGTCAATCGCACGAGGCTCGAACCAAGTTGGAAATTTGGGGCAACAGCTGAAGCTCCCAGCTACTGTCATAATCACACCTGTGTTGGGCCAGCCGCAGTCCGAGGTCTTGGCTGCAGAAGCAGTTCTAGACCATTTGGCCATGGACCGCAGATGCGGCGTTGTGTGTGCACTCGCGAAAGCACATGTGCGAATGTGAAGGGCGCAGGTGCGGACCTAGGCGCAGAAGCGACACACTCGCCACAAAAGCGGGACCGTAGAAGCGGTCTCCTACTCGTAGAAGCTGCCCACGCTGTACTCGAAGAGCTCCGCAGAAGTGGACCAAGCACCGCAGATGCGGCCAAGGCACCGCAGGTGCAAAAATCATTGGACAGAAAGGTTCTTTTATTATGGGACTTAAGCCATTTCTAACACATTTCTCTCACTCTTTGGACAATGTTTGAAGCTTCTTGAGAGTGGTTTTCACCTAGCACTTGGAGGTAAGTAATTCCTACCAATTGTGAGTTAAATACATACTTTAAGGGTAGATTATAACATGTAAATTCATGATATTCGTAGGGTAGATTATAACATACTTTGATAAAAATGAGATTTATCCACGAGATCGATTATGGAATTTAGTGAAATCTATTGAGTTCGTAGGGTTATGGGTAACAACTTTATTCAAAAAATTTCGGAATCGGAAACGTGGGTCCGGAAGTGAATTTTAGGGATTCTTCAAATAGGCTTGGGAAATCACTTTGATAGTTAGGATATAATTTTTTTAAGCATGTATAATTATTTTATATAACATTGACTAGCTTCGAGTCATTTGGCACCAGATTGAAGGTTTGGGCACAATCTTAGACCACAAAGTAGGCCTTGAGATGAGGTAAGTCGCTTTTCTAACATTATAAGAGGGAATTTACCCTATATTTTAATTATGACCAATATGTGCTCCAATTTGTGGGGGCTACGTGCGTACGAGGTGACAAGAATCCGTACGTAGCCATTAACTATACTATTGTCCGGGTAGTTTAGGACTCATATCATGCTATACCTGCAATGTTTGCCCTACTTGATAACTTAATGCCCTAAGTCATATTGAAAGTTCATACAAGAAATTTTAAAAGGATAAATTACATATACTTGAAGTTGTAAATGAGACACTTGACTGTTATCTAAAATTTATGTTTCGTTGAAGTAATTTTTATTTGTGGAGCGGGCCGAACGCCTCGGCAGCAGATAGATGCATCTATGATTCGTACCATTCGACAATCAACAATGTACAGTTCATATGTTATGTTGGATTCGGCCGTACGACCTCGACATAATTTGCGCATGATAAATCTTTAGAACTATTCATAATTGATATTGCTTAAAAGCCTTGAGATACAAACTGTTAAATGATGAAATTAAACTTAAGACTTAATATTCGTGAAAGGAATATCAACTATTTCCTGTTATTGAGTTTCAATATTATTCTTGTAATCTGTGCTTAGGATGTAATTTTGATATATCATTGTTACCCCATAGTAAGTGTCAAAGTCGACCCTTGCACTACTTCTTCGAGGATAGATTAGATATTTACTGGTTACATGTTGTTTATGTACTTATGCTACACGCATGCACTTAAATGTGCAGGATCTGAGGCAGGTAAATCTGGTTATCAGTCCGGCGCGCACACTCGACTCCTAGTACGAGAATGTACAATGAGCTACCCTTCTGAGTCGCTCTATAGCAGCCGAAGTCTTCCTTTGTTATATTTTTTTCTATCAATTTCATTTCGGACAGTAGACTAGTATTCTTTTATACATTCTACTAGAATGTTCATATACTTGTGATCCCGGGTCTTGGCACACACTAGTAGACTTATTAATTTGGGTTGTATTCCTACGGTTATGATTGCCTTTAACTACTTTCGTTTTGATCATTTTTAATCCGTTATTCATTCATTCTTTTAATTTAAGGAATGTTATTTACGTGAAAAACTTATAAAATGGGGAATCACTAGATTGTTCGCTGTTGGCTTGTCTAGCAACGGTGTTGGGCGCCATCACGGCCTGAAATGGAATTTACTCTTTTATATTTTAACATATCTTAGTATAAATCGTATTTCTCTCTGGCAACCAGTACCACTAGTATTGAGTTTTCTTTGCTCAATAATTCATGAACCAAAATAGCAATATCTTAATATATCAACATGCATGATTTAAATAATCCACAAATTGTTTTTGCTCCGTTTTTTGATTGAAATAAGAATGCATATACTCCTTGATACATTTTTAACTCTCATTTAATTTAGATTTAGTTTTTATCAAGTAAGAAAAAATTTCGATTCAAATAGTAATGGAATTTAATTTCGTAAATATGGAAATTGTGAATCTTTACCATTTCAAATGCGTAATACTTTTTTTTCCCAATAAGCTACATAGCTCTTGAAATGTTGATTTTTCTTTTTAGCATTTATACCACCATCACTATATATATATATATATACACGTACATACAAAACCAATGAGTAAGGTCACTGGAATAGTTATTAAGCAACAAGCCTACGGAAAAAATTCTCTCTCCTACCAGCATGAACTGTCCATCGTATGCATCTTCATCTTCATCACCAATTTCACCCAAACCACCTGACATCAATAAAAATTCGAACCCTTCTTCATCCACGCTACAACAATTAGAGAATGATATGAACATTGACAGCACTCCAAACACACCTGCAAACAAATCATATCTCTCTACTCTGCTTTCCAATGATATCACAACTCAAACTTCCCCATTAACTGCTCCGATACACAAACCTGTGCTACTCACTGAAGAGATGGAAGCTCCAACAGACCCCGACATCTTTATCCCTCTATCCACAAAAGAAAAGGCTAGAATTTACAAACCATGGCAACATGCAATTATTATAAAACTATATGGTAGGAAAATTGGACATCAAATACTTAGGTAAAAAATATATGCCTTATGG
Organism: Nicotiana glauca; assembly: GCA_026770625.1. NCBI lineage: Eukaryota > Viridiplantae > Streptophyta > Magnoliopsida > Solanales > Solanaceae > Nicotiana > Nicotiana glauca. The sequence goes on from MU683642.1 coordinate 91,733, forward strand.
AAACCAACTGAAAATCTACCTTTGATAGATTTAGGATCTGATTTTTTCCTACTTAAATTCCAAAAGGAGGAAAATAAGCTTCGTGCAATACACGATGGACCTTGGTTTATTCTAAATTATTTTCTATCTGTTCGTCAATGGGAGCCAAGCAGTGGCGGATGCAGGGATTCCTGAAAGGGGGTTCAGAAAAAAAAAATTGTAGCTAGTGGGAATTAAACTCATAACCTTATGTGAATTTTGAACCCCCTTGACCACCAAACTACCCTTTTGAATTGTGTTAAGGGGGTTTAAAACTTAATAAATAGAGATAAAAAACAGATTTTGGCTTATATATACAGTATAATTTTCCGGTGAAGGAGGTTCGGGTGAACCCCTTTGCGTCCCCCTAAATCCGCCCCTGGAGCCAAGGTTCACGGCATCTGAATCAAGGATAAATTATTCAGCTATTTGGTTACTCTTACTTGAACTACCAACAGAGTTCTATGACTTTCCGATACTACAACAAGTGGGGTACAAAATTGGAAAGTTATTAACGGTTGATACATGCACATCTTCAACAACAAGAGGAAGATATGCACGATTATGTGTTGAAGTATCTTTAAAACAACCATTAAAAACTCATGTTTACATTGGCAATCACAAACAAATTATTCTGTACGAGGGATTAAATTACTATGTACTAAATGTGGGCGAATAGGCCACAATCAAAGAGTTTGTACGTACATATTTAAGGAAAATAACACTGATATCCCCTTGATGAATCAGCCTATAACCACTAATCCTAGTTCTACTACTACTGCTAAAATACACAAAACACAGATGCATGAAAGACTCTGGAATTTCCTAAGAAGCAATCTAGCAAAATGACTTCTTACAATGGCAATCCAAACCGGGGAACTCCAGCTTTGCCAGCAAATCACACGCATCACTCAGGTATGCTCGTAGGTTACTAATTACACCTAATACGTTACCTTTTACAAAATTGTCTATTAATAATTGTATTAATCATAGTATCTCTTTTACTAATACAACTTACTCTCTTAACGCTAATAAATTTGCTCAACTAGTACAAACTGAAACTAATGATGATTACTTATTAAATACTCAACCGACAAATACTAGTCAACCTCTTTCAACAAACACTCGAGTACAATTATCTACAACTACTACCTCAGCCCAATTGAAAGATTGCCACACAACCACACCACACCTATCAAAACACATGCAATAAGCCACGTAGCCAATCCCCACATGCAAGGAATGCCCTCTTCCGCTACCACTACTCACTCAGTTATAACACCAATTTCACAACAACAAAGAACCATTACAGACAAAACTGCTCAAACCGCCTAAACAGTCCAATATCCACGTCCAAAAACCCTACCCTATCTTCCATGCAAATAGGGCATCATCACAATCCTACTGTGTTCTCTACAGCTCCGTCAAACAAACAAGCTATATCTCCATCAATCACACCGCCTAACTCCACCACTCACATTGTTGTGTCAAAAATTCAATGTCCAAATCCTGGACAAATAAAATCAATCCAATCATCCTCGCTTCTTCAAATTTCCAAGATGTATCCGCAAACACTCACTCACTTAAGAATTCCTTCGAACAACTCAAGCAGGCGAAATATCCACCATCTACAACACAACCAACATCCAACACCATATATACTCCATACCACCAGCTCACTTGATCATGAAACCAAACACGCAAAGGCGTATCCAGGATTCCAAAAGAATGGGTGCACCGTTATTTTTTTTTATAGACGTTGGTCTAATTATAGGAACAACAAATATAATTTTACGATGACAACAGGTTCATGAGCAAATAATAATTAATACTCCTACATTTACAAAAGAAAAAAAAAAGTATCATACACTCTACAATTGTACCCGACGAGTTTTTATATTTTTTAAACGGTCAATAATAACATCATTGACAAAAATAGCATAATAGCAACAAGCCATCAATAGTTTTAGTATTTTTAAAACAAAAAATTCAAGCAAATATAAATAGGGTAACACAACAAGAAAAGGTCACCCTTAATTAAAGTTGGTAAGTTTATGCGATTAAATAGCTTTCCCCTATTTTAATATAAAAACTGAATACTTTGACTAAAATTAGTCAAGTTACTAAAAATTTGTTGTACATTTCTCAATTTTTAATAGTCTTATGAATGTCAAAAATAAATGGCAAAATATTTGACATTACTCTAAGAAGCTAGAAGAAGTGAAGAGCAATACCAATTTTGAAGAACTGAAGACGAGATTTAAAGATTCTCAATATCGATTATAACACTTCCTCTGTTCTTGACTGTCAAAGTAAATTTTAAACATTCAAACAATCAATAATCTTACAATCCAACTTCACAATTAAATGATAAAATATAAAAAAAAAACAAAGAAGAAGTGAGACTTTGATAAAGAAACTCGAAAAATATGTGACCTTTGTTTGCAAAAGAAAGTTGATCTGATTTGCAGAAGACTTTGATACATCGAGAGATTTGAGAGGGAAACAATGTAGTTTCTTTGTAGGGATTTGATCAATTATACCCAAATTTTCCCTCAAAATGTGGAATATGTTTTTACTTTTTAGCAAAAGGGACTTTTAAATATTTTTTAAAAAAAATTAATTACATAGAGCCGATAGAGAGAGGGAGATTATACCCAAATTTCCCCCTAAAAAACGTGGGATATGTTTATTTTTTTCAGTCAAAAGGAATTTTTAAAAATTTAAAAAATATTAATTAAAAGACCATTGAGAAACGGGATTCGAACCCTTAACTTGGGGGACCATAAGGGCACCAACATACCAGTAAACTAAGGTAATCAATTGATTATGGGTGCCCAGAGATATTTCTATAGATAATTATAAAATTGGTACTTTTTATACATTGTCTAGGGAGGGGAGCATGGGTGCATGTACCCCATCCCCCCTCCGTGTAAATCCGCCTCTGCAAACACGTTGATTTACACTTCCCAGACTCCTCCATCAATACCAAATCCGGTATCTTTGTTGGAGATAGGGCTCCAGAACCATGCACTGACGTTCACAATGGAGGTCAATCAACAAGAAGTGACCATACTTATCAACAACGCAAGGGATTTGGCACAGATAGTGGCAGAATGAATGCAATTAGGGGCGCACATGTTTGGGATGTATCATTGGTCGATGATGCAAGCCCATCACCTTGCACCTTATCAACCTCTAAATCTACCAATACCATATTAGGATCCCACACACCTCTATCCACACCGTATTCATCTATCTTTCTACCCATCACAACTCCACTAACCTCTTGGATTTAACCATACACTCTTCCAGAGCCACAGCTCCCTCTCTTGGAAGCAATAGCTCCACCACCCACTCCAACACCAGCCCAGTCACCATCCCATCATCCCAACCCTCCCAATTCACCAGAACAAGATCAGAACTTTCAGGCAGAATTAGACGTAGTGATCGTTTACAATAAAGAAACGCATCCAGTGCATGCATGTCTAGATGGGATAAAAGTATTTGTCTAGAAGGAAGAATACGAAAGAAAAATATATGTAAGGTGTGTTCAAAGGCTAATGAAGGCCTCACTCCGAATAAGGCCCACAACAAATCTAACGGTAGGCAAATATGTCATGCTACTGCTTCCCACTTTTCAAGTGCGCTCAGGAGTGAGCAGCACTTGGAGGAATCCAAGTTGCAGTAATTTGTTCGAATCAGACAACAACACAATGAACTTTATAATTTAGAATTGTCGAGGGGCACAATCAGCTAACTTAGAAGGAATTTTAGGTCACTTCTGGACTATAATAGGCCGTCTCTGGTGGTTCTTTTGAAAACTCATTGTCAAAGTCATTAAACATTGAAGGAAGACTTCAATTTCAATGGTCTGATAGAGGTACCTGCCATAGGGCAGGCGGGGGGAATAGCTATCTTATCGCTTTCAAATGTTCTGAACGCGGAACCTGTGGCAACTACTATACAGGAGATAAATTTTCATATCCAGGTTCACCATTTCCCTTTTAAGTTTCTATTCAGTGCCATCTATGCTAGTACTGACTTAGCAACTAGACAATCTCTTTGGGAAAATATAAAGTGAGTTTATGATAACTACAAAGGACCTTGGGGGGAGATTTTAATGAAATAACACATGCAACTGATAAATTTGGGGGTCTTCCCATTAATAATGCATGCTCAAATGAACTAATAGACTGCTACAACTATTGTCAATTAATAGACTTAGGCTTTAAAGGTAGTTGTTTTACATGGACAAATGGGAGACATAATAGAGCTAACATACTGGAACACATTGATCGTGTTATGGCAAATTATAATTGGATAAGTCTTTTCCCTAAGGCAATGGTAATACATCTCCCACGTACACACTCAGATCATTGACCTATTAAACTTGAACTGCAATATAGGCCTTTGCCGCGCAAAAATATATTTCGTTTTGAAACAATTTGGTCTACACAGCCTTCCTTCGCTACTGTTGTAAGGCAAGCATGGTCGAATAATTTGCAATTATTACCAGCTATAGATAAATTTACTAATATAGTGGGGGACTGGAATTCTTCAACTTTTGGTAATATTTTTAAAAGGAAAAGGAAACTCCTAGCTCGTTTAGGTGGTCTCCAATCTTCCATCCACTATCCAACCAGTATTTTCCTTCAAAATTTGGAACAACAATTACAGCAAGAGTATAATCAGATACTAAGACTAGAGGAAGACTTTTGGAGGTTAAAATCATGCATAAATTGGTTAAATGATGGTGACGCAAATACAAAGTTTTTTCATCTAACCACTTTGAATCACAGAAGAAATAATCGAATTACAACTATTCAAGATCAAGGGGAAAACTGAATTACAAACCTCCATCAAATAAAAGAAAATATTACTCTTTTTTATAAAAAATTATTCACTACTAAGAACATTGTATCTTACCCAAAAAATACAGTCCTCCCTTACAATATCCTAACGAGATAGGATCAGCTTCAACTAATACATCCTTTACAAGATGATGAAATTATGAATTCTAAAAATTCATTTCAACCTCTAAAGGCTCTGGGACTTGATGGTCTTCACCCTCTATTTTACCAAAAATATTGGGACACTATAGGTCTTTCTGTCAAATCCTTCTGCCATAAGGCTTTCCAAGATCACCAGATTTATCCTTCAATCAATACAACCTACTTTTGTCTAATTTCAAAAAATGATAATGCATCCCCAATATCTCAATGCAGGCTCATTAACCTTTGTAATACCATCTATAAGAGTATTACTAAAATTATTGTCAATAGATTAAAACCAATACTAGAACGCATAATTAATCCTACTCAGTCCAGTTTTCAGAAAAATAAAAGAGCTGCTGACAATGCAATAATTGTGCAAGAAAAAATTCGTAATTTTGGAAAAACAAAGGGTAATAAATTCAAAATGCTGCTAAAACTGGACCTAGAAAAACGTTTGACAAATTGGAATGGTCCTTCATTCATCACACCCTAATTGCCTTAAATTTCCCATCAGATATTATTAAATTAATTATGTCATGTATCACTACTTCTTCTACCTCAATATTAATTAATGGTAATCCTACTGACTATTTCCAACCAACGAGAGGCATAAGACAAGGTGACCCGTTATCGCCTTATCTTTTTATTCTATGCCTGGAAATGTTATCACGAAAAATAAACACGAAAGTAAACTATCAGGTGTGGATGCCAATTTCATTAGCAAAAAGAGGGCCTCAATCTCCCATTTGTTATTTGCTGATGACATTATACTTACATCTCAAATAACTGCTACAGCATCCCACTCAATTATAAATACTCTCAGTCAGTTCATACAGCAGTCAGGTCAAACTATAAATTTCGAAAAATAAAAAATGTATTTCTCTAATAATTGTACAAACCCAATCAAGCAATGCATTCTTCAACTTTTCCATATGGATGAAGGGAAAAGTTTTGGAAGATATTTAGGGTATTCCATCTTTATACAAAAATAATCAAAAATGGATTACCAATTCCTACTAGACAATTTCAAATGCAAACTGGCAGACTGGAAAATGAATTTTCTAACAAGAGCAGGAAGGGCTACTCTAATACGCTCTACTTTAAATCAACTTCCTAATCATCTGATGTATTATATAAAAATACATGCTTATATAATTACTTACCTTAATAGGTATTAACAAAATTTTCTATGGGGTACAACACCGCAAAAGAAAAAAATACATTTAATAAAGTAGTCTAAGGTTTCACAACCTATCCACCATGGGGTTTTAGGTATACAAAACCTAAGTATCAAAAACCAAGCACTATATGCAAATCTTGCATGGAGACAGTTTAATAATCTGCATCAACTTTGAGCAAAAGTGTTATTACATAGTAATTTGCGACCATCTCCTATTTTCAAAGGCATGGGATCCAATACTTGACGTAACATTATGAAGGGTTGGTCCTATTGTTGTTTAGGATATAAGTGGAATCTTATGACTAGGCAATATGTTAGGATTTGGACTGCCCCGTGGATCCTTCCAAATACCACACTTTGTAACTACATAGAAGGACCACTACAACAATATGAGGAGGGAAAACTGGTCTCAAATTACTATTATAATAATACCTGGCATTTGAAAAAATTACCTATGGTTTTACCACAAAGTTTAAAATCTTTAATAGCCAATATTTATATGCCAACCACCTGTGCATCACCTGATCAATTATACGGGGCTCTAACAGCAAATGGTCATTTTTCAACCTAATATATATACAATATTTTAGTACAGAATACACTTTCAGCTACCATACACACACCTCAGTCCTATAAGTAGATTTGGAAACTCCATATTCCACCAAAAAAAAGTTTCTTCTTATAGTTAGTGTGTCATGATAGCCTTCCAAGAGCATCATATCTTGCACGACTAGGTATCATTGATTCAGACATATGCCAACAATGCAAAACTGGCTCTGAAACAATCCTCCATGTTTTTTGGGAATGTCCTCATGCTAGACAGATTTGGACATCTCTAAGAATTTCAATTAATACGTTTAATACAAATATAACACAATATACCACTCTCAATTGGTTGCATAAACTTGTTTACACAGTATCATCATTAAGTCCTCAAAATATTCCATACACAACACTAATTCCATTTGCCTTGTGGCAACTTTGGACAGTAAGAAATAAAAGAATACTGGAAAACAAGAATTGCACTCTTACTGTTCCTTTTATTATTAAAAACAGCTGCTGAATATTTTTTTCTCACAAATACCCCAAAAAAACCTCACACACTAGCGCCTGTATATATAAAATGGCATCCGCCACATCAAGATATTTATAAATTGAATATTGATGGATCCTGTTCCTCAAGCAAGGGCAAATATGGCATTGGTAGTATTTTTAGAAATGTACAAGGTCATTGGATTATAGGGTTTGCAGGAAGTGCCCAAGAAAGCACAACTGTACAAATAGAACTTCTTGCTCTTCTTATGGGACTCAAAATTGCTGCACAAATGAAGCTAACGCCAATCGTCATTGAAACAGGTGCACGAGCACTTATAGGTATGTTTAAATCACCTACATTTCAATATACTAATATTATTAATGACTGCAGGTCGTTACTTCGACAGCTGGATAGTCCACCTCTTCGACATATCTATAGAGGGTAGAATGGTGTTGATGATAGCTTAGCTACATATGGAGCCATGCATACAAAGAAGCAATGCTTACTTTTTGGAAGACCACCACTTTTTTCTATGCCCTCCTATACACAGGATTAGCAGCGCACGTTGCCAAGAAGACTAATTAGGAGTAGCACTACTGCTTCAGAACAATCACCTTCTGCCTCAAATGTTTTGTGTCATATTAACAGTTTATCTAGGAAAATTTGATTTTGTATCTCATACAACTGACACTAGGTGTGTGAGGTTTCTTTTTTGTCTTACAGTTTTGTTGGCCCGGATTTTTATGGACTCAAAAGTATAAGATTACGGTCCATAAATTTGTGAGACAAAAATAAGCTTCATACAACTGACGTAAGTTGTGTGAGAGACACAATAAAACTTCTCATTTATCTAGGAGTGTGTCATCTACTTCTACTACTATGTTGCCTAGTTTTAATACTAGTTCTACTACTAGTCATGATACTTTTGTACAATGGATGCCTCTAATGCATCTGCCAAACATGTGTGTTGTACCCGTTTGAATCTTATATAATATAACTTATCTTTCCGACCACAAAAAAAAAGGTCATTGGAATTGTTGATTTGAACATGTGTACATGACTTATTTTCCGGACAAGAATATTGTCATCTTATTCTTAAGGTTTCGAGGCGTGTCCTCGGCAATGACTGATATCGTCTTAATGAAAGTGTGCTTTGAACATAAGTTTCGAGTTTGACTCTCGAAAATAAAATAAAAAATCAGTTAGGTGCATATTACTCTTTTATTGGGTCTTTGTGAACTTGTGAGACAGTCACCAACAAAATTGGACGCATATATAAAACTAAAAATAATTATTAAAGAAAAGTTAAAAGAAAAGACATAATTACCGTTTTAACAATCTATAGCTAAAACTAATTAGTTATAGACAGCAGATACTCAAGAAATCGTCCTAGCTATCAAAAGGTATCACTTTCATTGCGAAATTTAGGTTGGTTACGTTGGTTATATGTTTGCGTAAAAGGAATACGAACACTTGAAATTATTGGAGGTCTAGAGAGGATATTGTATTGGTCTAAATTTTGCGATTTGGTAACGGTAGATAAATAGGATCGAGGACGGGGTCGATCACGGCGTAATAGCAGGAAGCCGTCCTTGGGAGGACTATTGTCAGGGACGAGCAACCGGAGTGAAGAAATAGCGGTAGGATAGGTTCAGAAATGAATATAAGAAATATTCCTCTGAATATTCCTTAATTTGTACTTTTTAGGATTTCTTGGAAATACCTCTTATAAATAAGAAAAGATAGAGAACAAAAAAGGATCTTCACTTTTTGATAAAAATAAATTGTAAAAGCTTGACTAGAAGGAATATACAAAAGTTGTCTTGTTCACTGATTATCTTATCCAAGCACACGTTGTTTAATCCTTATTAACAAGATCCAAAGATTCCTTATCCATCTTCACTTCTTTTCTTCCACGCTACTGTCAGGGGAAAGAACCACCCAAATAATATAATAATTGGGTGATAGATTCTTTCTTATGACATTTATTGCATGTTCGTCTTACAATATTTATTGGCAATTATTAAGTATAAATCTGTATTTAATGTTCTCAAACACTGTTCATCTTACCAATATCCTACAATATTTGATCTAGAATTTATTATACTTAACTAAGGTTCGCCCTGTATTTCATTATTAATTAGTTTAACAAAAAGGCTTAACACTTTTTGGTCAAACAATTTGGCACCGTCTGTGGGAAATTTTTTAGTTGAAATTTTTAGTTTCTTCTAGATCATAAAGAAGGACAACCATCTTTTTTTCGTCTACACAAACTAACAAAGGCAAATAAAGGAGATGACAGACAAAAAGCAATAGTGAATGTCACTACCAACATCTTAAACACCATCAATGAGAATGACAGAGGAGATGAGGCGAATGTGACGCTGAGTGCTACACCCGGGCAGAGTGATTCACCTCCCCCTCATGGAAGTGTTACCGCTTCATGCGACATGGGATCTTCCACGTCCACAGTTGAGGAAGCGCCACCAACAGTGAAAAATTATTGTAAGAAGGCTGAGAAGCACTCTAAATAACATACCCGACAAAACTGCTGAGCGGAAAAATAGAAACGTCATACAGACGGATATCATAGCGATCGCCGATGAGCAACCCGCTCCCCCAACAGGTAACATTAACATCGTTGTTGACTCAGGTAACGATGCTCTTGGAGCCATTCTAAAGAAAATGGAAGAAATGAAAAATAAAAACAATGAACTCCGCGACCAAATGAGGGAACATCAAGAAAGGCTCGATAAAATACCGGGCACCCAAAAAACTGCTACCAAAACGGGATGTCGGACGATTCATCGAACAGCCATACAGCAAGGAGGGCATCCCCACATGTCATACCCAAAACCTTCAAGAAGCCACCATATTTGAATATATATGACGGCATGACAGATTCTGATGATCACATCATTCACTACGTTACAACAGTAAAGGGCAACGACTTCTCAAAGGAGCAACTACCATCAGTGTTACCAAAAATGTTCGGCAAAACCTTGACCGGGGGAGCCTTAACCCGATACTCACAATTACCAGCATGATCTATAACAACATTTGATGAAATGGCCAACAAGTTCATCGCTGCCCACGTCGGGGCTAAGAAGGCGAAAGCCAAGGTAAATAATATATTCGTCGTTAGGCAATCGTCTGGCGAGAGACTCGTGGACATTTTAGCTCGGTTTAACAAAGTAATAATAAGCTTACCAAATGTATCGGAAGGGATGGCGGTGGTATCTTTCCAAATGGATTGAACAGGAATGGGTCAAGAAAACTATTAAGCGGACTCATAAAATACCCACCCACCACTTAGGAAGAAATTCAGAATGCCTACTGCGCCGAGGTTAGAGCAGACGATGGCGACATCAACGGTCCAATCCAACGGTTTAAATCGATCCAAACAAAGCCAAGGAAAGACCGTCGTAATGATGGTCGAAGATATCAGTCAAGTGCACGCCTCAAATGAGACACACACCAACCTTATGTTAGAACATCCATCCCATCATCTCCTCACTATGCGAAACGAACGAGGTATGCCTCCACTTTTATCTGCTCATAATTTTTATGTTTCTCCTTCAGAAATAGTGTACGTATTAGAGAAACTCAGCCCAAAGGTGAAGTGGCCACATAAGATGAAGTCCGACCAAATAACTAGAAAGTGGAATGTTCTCTATGAGTTCCATGAGGAGCGGGGCCACAAGACCGAGGAGTGCATAGCCCTACGAAAAGAAGTGGTGAACATGCTTCACCAAGAGCACTAGAGGGAGCTGATGAGTGATCGAGGACGAGCCAACTTCAGCCGCGGATGAGAACAACACCAAGGCCTCCCCAAAGCCACCCTCCCTTACCCGCACCATCCAAATGATCATTGATGGAGGCGAAGAAGCAGCAATCAACCACGTAAAGCTTACCACCACACACAAACTGAAGCGATCAATCACCACGAACGGTATGATGACCTCGGAGAAAGTATCATCTTTGATAAGTCAGATACCAATTATTTGACTTTTCCTCACTTTGATGCTTTTGTCATTACTTTACGTATTTCAGGTACTGATGTAAAAAGAATAATGGTAGATGACGGAAGTTGCGCATGTATTATTCACCCTCGAGTTCTTGCGCCAATGCGGCTCGAGGACAAGATAGTACCACACTGCATAACACTAACAAGTTTTAACAATGTAGTCGAGCGAACCTCAGGAGAAATAATGCTTCTCGTTCTGGCCGGGGGCGTCACCCTAGAAACGACGTTCCATGTCATGAACCAGGACACAACTTACAACGGCATCATAGGAAGACCATGGATACACGCCATGAGGGCCATCCTTTCCAGCTTGTTTCAAGTTATCAAGTTCCCTACTCTGTGGGGGATATTCAGCATCCGAGGGGAACAACTCACAGTCCAAGAATGCTATCGCATCACCCAAGATTGTACATTCACTCAACAGCTAAAAGGAATAGACTCTGAAGCATAGAAATTATCAAAGTCGGGGTCCTAACTCAACAATCAAAAATATGTTATCAAGGACCCCGGCGTCGTGGAAGCCGCAGGATCAATGATAGAAGATCTTGATCCCGTCCAATTAGACAGCAGCGACATCAAGGAAAAATGCTTACATAGGCCATAAACTCTCCGAACCAGGTAAATTTCATAAGTTTTTAATTAATAATGCCAATCTCTATGCTTTTTCCCATACAGGTATGCCAGGTATCCCGAAAGACATTGCCACCACAAGTTGAACGTCGATCCCCTCCACCCTCCAGTATGACAAGTAAGAAGAAAATTCAATGCTGCAATTAACGACGCCGTCAGCGAGGAAGTGGATAAACTACTAGCTAACGGCTCCATCTGGGAATCAAGATACCCTAAATGGGTCGCCAATGTAGTCATGGTGAAAAAGAAAAATAGAAAGTGGCAGATGTGCGTGGATTTTACGGACCTAAACAAGGCCTGCCCGAAAGACTCCTTCCATTGCCTCATATCGATCAGCTCATTGATGCAACAACAGGGCAAAAGATGTTGAGCTTCTTAGCCTCCTACTTAGGTTACAACCAAATCCTCATGGAGGAGAAGGACCAGGAAAAGACTACTTTCATCACCTATCAAGGAACCTACTGTTACCAAGTCATGCCATTTTGTTTAAAGAACGCGGGGGAGACTTATCAAAGATTGGTAACCAAGATGTTCAAGGAACAACTAGTCAAAAGAATGGAATTTTACATAGACGACATGTTGGTCAAATCAAAAAAGAAGGAAGACCACATCGACCACCTGAAAGAAGCCTTCGGTATACTAAGGCAATAAGGCATGAAGCTGAACCCCTAAAAATGCACCTTTGGCATAACTTCGGGCTAGTTCCTCGGCTTTTTAGTGTCACAAAGAGGTATCGAAGTCAACCCCGACCAAATCAAGGCCATTGAGAGAATACCTGAAGTATTAACCAGCAAGAAACAGATGCAAAAATTGACAGGCTGCATAGCTGCCCTATCGATGTTCATCTCACGATCCTCCAACAGATGCCACAAATTCTTCAATGTTCTCAAAAAGGATAACGGGATCCAATGGAATGCAGAATGCATCGAGGCCCTAAGAGAACTAAAGGCGTACTTGTCTTCGCCCCTACTACTCGCCAAAGCAGTGCCCGACAAATGCCTCCTAATATACTTGGCCATATCAGAGGTCGCGGTAAGCACAGTATTAGTCCTTGAAGATAAAGGCATGCAATCTCCAATCTATTATTTTAGCAAAACTCTAGTCGACACCGAAATAATGTACCCTCACCTCGAAAAATTGGCCTTGGCATTGGTTATAACTTCACGAAAGCTTAGACCCTATTTTCAATGCCACCCCATATCAGTGATAAGGACCTTTCCCCTACGAAGTATCCTATGTAAACCCAAACTATCAGGGAGATTAGCCAAGTGGGCCATAAAATTGAGCGAGCATGATATAACATATCAGTCGTGAACAATTATAAAATTGTAGGTACTCGACGACTTCGATGCCGATTTCAGCGCCAAAATATTAACTGAGGTCAAGTAAGAAATTTCTCATACCTTGCCTAGTCTACTTGACATATGGGTCCTATACACCGATGACGCATCCAACGCGTCAGGATCTTGACTGGGACTCATACTCAAGGTTCGAACATGCGAAGTCATCTGCCAATCCATCTAGTGCCCTGATATGACTAACAATGAGGTCGAGTATGAGGCCGTAATTGCAGAATTAAAGCTAGCTCTCAAATACGAAGTGCAACAAGTCGTCCTTAGATGTGACTCACAACTCGTTGACAACCAAGTCACGTGGACTTTCCAAATCAAATAGCAGAGACTACAAAGGTACCAGGCAGAAATTCATACACTGCTACCAGAATTCGACGAATGTCGACTCTATTAAATACCTCGATCATAAAACATCAAGGCAGATACTCTCGCCAAGTTAGCAGCGGCCACCAAAAACATCACAAAGGAAAACGTGGTCACCCTCCTCCACTCGTCAATAGACCAACTTGAGATACACTCTATAAATTTGACTTGGGACTGGAGCAACCGTATTATAACATATTTGAAGGAGGGAGTACTCCTATAAGACAAAAAGGAAGCCAAAAAGCTTCGAATGCATGCGATCGGGTATAGAATCATAAACCTTAACCTATACAAAAGAATGTTTGGAGGCCCCTTGGCAAAATGCCTAGGGAAAAAACAAATAATATGCATCCTTGAGGAAGTAAACAAAGGCCACCACGGTGCCCCTATCGGCAATCGGGCCCTCGTCAGATGCCTTATTCAAGTAGGTTATTATTGGCCAACAATGAAGAAGGAAGCCACCGACTACGTCAAGAAGTGTGAGCAGTGCCAAATATACGCTCCTATGATACACCAAGTAGATGAGCACCTCCACTCGGTTACATCGCCATGATCGTTCATCAAGTGGGTAATGGATATTGTCGGACCCCTTCTAGCAGGGCGAGATAATATACGATTTCTTTTGGTTTAAATTGACTATTTTTCCAAATGGGTAAAAGCGGGTGCATTCACCCAAACACACGAACAGGAAGTTATCACATTCATATGGAGAAACATCATATGCTGCTTCGACATCCCCAAAAAATTAGATGTGACAACGGTCCCCATTCACCGGAAAGAAGATCGCTGAATTCTTCAAAAAATGGCACATCAAGAGAATACTCTCCACGCCATATCACCCTGCCGATAACGGCCAGGCCGAATCCTCCAACAAAAGAATACTGAATATCTTGAAGAAAAAGCTTGAGGATGCCAAGGGACTATGGCCGGAAATACTACTAGAAGTACTGTAGGCATACACCACGCCAAAACAAGCAAAGGAGAAATGACATATTCACTAGTCCACGAGACTGATGCGAAGATACCAGTCGAGGTCAGGAAACCTAGTTTGATACTCCAAAGAAATCAGAACAAGCAATGAAGAGAACAGGAAATAAGACCTCGACGAAGTAGAAGAGCGAAGAAACAAGGCTTACATAGAATGGTAAATGGTAGCCCAAAAATAACAAGCAGAACGGTAATACAACAAAAAAGCCAATATCTGACCACTCAAAATCGGAGACTATGTACTCAAGGCCAAAACACAAGCGAGCAAAAAATCAAGAGAAGGTAAACTAGGACCAATTGGGATGGGCCATACAAAATCAGGACAACAACAAACAAAAGATAATTCCAACTAGAAACAATGGAGGGAAAGCTACTACAAAACAATTGGAACGTTGCCCGCCTCAAATACTTTGACTTCTGAAAATGGATGCCCTCCAAGTTATACTTTTTTTCCCTCACCCGGGTTTTTTCCCAATTGGGTTTTCTTGGGGAGGTTTTTAATGAGGCGACGAAGGGGAGATCTTGAAGTTCAAGTATAATTCATCGCCCTGCCTGCCAACTACTTCTCCAGGACAAACGATGAAGGGACTAGGTACACGGGAAATTCTCTAATATATTTATGAAACAAACAGAAATGTGTAATGTTCTCCAATGAATGAAATAAAGCAACATCTTTACTCTCCACCAAGTCTTTATACACCTTATATTCGACCTCGCTCGAATTATTCGACACTCTTCATGCTCGAATTACTTTACATTCGACCTCGCTCGAATTATTCGACATTCAACCTCGCTCGAATTATCCGACATTCGACTTGCTCGAATTACTTTACATTCAACATCGCTCAAGTTATTCGACATTCAACTTGCTCGAATTACTTTACATTCAACCTCCCTCGAATTATTCGATATTCAACCTCGCTCGAATTACTCGACATTCGAACTTGCTCGAAATACTTAATATTGGACCTCGCTTGAATTACTCAATGTTCAACCGCGTGAAACATCAACCACACCAAAAAATCAGGGACTTCTCCCCGTAGCAAAAAAGAAAAGGGAACAAAAATCAAGAAATATATAGCAAAAAGGGAACTGTTTCATTTCAACTGACGAATTACAATACATTTTACAAAGGGCTCAAAGACGCCCTCACAAAAATAGCAAAGCAAAACAAAACTAAGTACAACAACTTCATGCCACATCATCCCCATCGGCATACTCATCATCATACCAAGGATCAGAGGTCGTCGTCATCCTCATCCCCACCAGGCGTACTAGGGGTATAACCATAAGCCTCACGAGTTGTACGTGCCTTGACACAGACGCCCTCAAGTTTATTTTGCTTTGGAAACTTTCCTGACGGACTTCAAAGACTTATACACATCAAGTTGAGCCTTTCCGTGAACCCACATCTCATACAACTCCCGCAGCATACCTGGATTAGCAAAAGTATGAGACGTAGATGACTGTGACTGCTATCGTACCTCCTCGGCCTTCAAGACAACGACCTGGCCGTTCAACCCAGACAGCTCCGCTTCCAAACCCTGGATCTGATCTTCTAACCTCACCACCTTAAGAACCGATGTCTCCACCTTATTATCCAACTGAGACCTACAAACGCGAATGGCATTTTCTAAGTCTGATGCTTTAGCCATAGTGGCCATTCTACCTTTCCCGGCACGAATAAATTCTTCAACCTTGGCACCCAACTCACCCCTTAGATCGACACTCCTTGCCTCCCTTTGCCCGTCTGTTCTGAGTTGTACAAAAGGTAGTAGCCCACAAGAATGACTACGTGCCTATTAGGACCCTCTGTCTTTTTCTCCACACAAGTATTCCTCTCCAGGAAGGCCCGTACCTCCTTAGGGTCGACATCCGAGCCAGAACCGTCATCCCCCGCAGGGACCGCTCTACTTCCCCTAGCCTTGGATGACGCGCCACCTTCTGCGGCCCGCGCAAGCTCTCCGCCTTCACCCCCAAAGGTCTTCCTCTCCTTAATGGCACCTACCGTGAAAATGGTCTCTATGTTTGGTGTAAGCATGGGTTCCGTTCCCGCAGTGATGAATTTTTTGGTCCAACGTCGGTGATAACGGCTTTTTCCGGTTTCTACCCTTATCCTTTTCTTCGACGATGACTCTTCGCCGCTAGATAGCTCATCTAAAAGATGATAGATGGGATGGGAAGAAATCTCGTCCCGCATGGCAACAGTTTGATAGGCAAAGTCTCTCATCGGCAGAACTTGAGTCCGACTTAAGCGGACTCAGCTAAGGAAAATTGCATTCCAGCCGACACGATAGCTTGGCAAAATTCGGGCACTGGAGCCTTCTTCATGGAATCTCCGACCTAGCACCAAAAGGAAGTCGCATCAAAAAGCTATGGTAAACAATAATAAGCTGAAGTAAAAGTGACATATACTGGACGGGATCTTGGGTCCAAAACACTTGTGAAAGGATGCCCAATCACGAATTCTCACGATTTTGGGTAACACGCGAGCTACCCAATCTTCAATATCAAAGATAGGCGACGGTGCATGCCTCTCAGCAGAAAAAAAAGGAATCTGCAAGTGAGCCGAAAATGAAGGAATGAAAGGAAATAACGAGCACACGATAAGATACCTACGATTATAGTTCCATTTCTTGGGAAACCTAGTCGGGTCCGCTACCAGGTGCTCGATCTTGATGAAGAAGTACTTATGCCAGAACTTCCTATTCGTTTTATCGTCCATCTCGACCACCAACCCTATGGTCCCAGGATACCGCAGGTGTATCAAAGTACCTCAATAAAATTATGCAAAAATAAATGTAGTAGTTGTTGAACGCCGACCTCACTGCTAGCCAACTCGGCATACTTCATCAGCATCTAGCAAACTTTAACAAATAAGGGTAGAGTTGTGCCAGGCAGACATTGTAAAATCGACAAAACTCCTGCGCTAGTGGAAAGAGAGGAAGAGTATAACCAATCAAGAACGGATAGACATAGAAGGCATAATATCCAGGTCGATGAACCTCCACAATGTCTCTTCCAGCCGGAATAATTTTGATATGGGGAGGAATGCGATATTTGGATCGGAGGTCTGTTAGGTCAGGCAGTCTCGTCTCTGAAAGCCTCTGAGCGAGAGCAGGACCAGGCTCCTTTGGAAAATCATTTCTAACCAAAGGGTTTTTAGGGACTATCTCCTCCGCGTTAGGGAAGCTTTCATCCTCTTCAGCCATGAATTCCTCACCGTCGGGAGGAAGGGCCACTAATAATGGAGTGGCATCGGAAACCTCATCGTGAATATGAAGGGATTGTGACATATTTCAGTAATGAAACATATGCAACAAAGTCTGAAGAGGGAGATAACAACTAGGTAAGAAAAAACGGACTGGAACTAAAAAAGCTGCGAGAAATCAAAAATAGAAATTGGAGAAGAGAACAGAAAAGAACAGTACTCATGCAAAGTGAGAAATGGTGAAAATTTCCCAAAAAAAAATGAAACTCTCACCTATTTCTAGGGTTAGGTAGTGCAAGAATCGGAGCAAAAGACCGTCATTGGCACCAAAATCAAAGTGGTAGATGCACAGACGCTACATCAGGAAGACACGTAATAATGATACGCGTGGCCATGACATCACCCCATGTTAGCCACACCAACCGCAGCCTCGCTGGCTGCGCCATTTTCTCGACCTCGGCCGATTCAACTTAATCAACACGACCAAATTTCTTCTAAACGGATGCAAATCGTTTCCGTTTATCGAGGGCATGCAAGACCACGACCTCAATAAGTGGAGGGATTAACTGTATTGGTCTAAATTTTAAAACTTGGTAACAGTTGATAAACAGGATCCAAGACGGGGTGGACCACGGCGTAATAGCGGGAAGCCGTCCTCGGGAGGACTATTGTCAAGGACAAGCAACTAAAGTAAAGAAATAACGTTAGGATAGTTTCAATAATGAACATAAGGAATATTCCTTATTTTGTACTTTTTAAGGTTTCTTGGAAATACCACTTATAAATAGGAAGAGATAGAAAACAAAAAGGGGATCTTCACTTTTTGATAAGAGCACATTGTAAAATGTTGACTAGAAGAAATATACAAAAGTAGTCTTGTTCAATAATTATCTTATCCAAACACACATTGTTTAATCCTTCCTCATAAGATCCAAAGATTCCTTATCCATATTCACTTCTTTTCTTTCCACACTGCTGTCTGGGGAAAGACCCATCCAAAGCATATAATAATTGGGTGATAGATTCTTTCTTATTACATTTATTTCTATTATCTACATTTCTTGCATGTTCCTGTTACTATATTTATTGGTAATCACTGAGTATAAATATGCTATTTAATGCTCTCAAGCATTGTTCATCTTACCAATACCCTACAATATTTTATTTACAATTTATTATACTTAACTAAGATTCGCCATTTATTTCATCATTAATTAGTTTAAGAAAAGAGCTTAACACTTTTTGTTCAAATAGGTATGAACCCTAGATATAAAGAAGAGAAGAGAGTAGAGTACACAGAGAGAGCTTAGAGAGACAAAAAAAATTTCCCTTAAATGATTATGTATTTCAACATATGACTACAAGGAGAGACGATATCATCTTATATACTTAACTACTTAACTAACTATCAGAAGGCTTAACAATTTCATAATTTTGGTTAATTACAAAGATTATAAAATGTCTAAAATACCCTTCTTAATTTACTCCTTTCTCAACACTTTCCCTCATGCTAGATGGTGTGAAAATGTTGAGAACTCCTAGCTTGGAACTTAAGTATTCGTGTTGAACTCTGTTGAGGACCTTGGTAACTATATCGGTTGGTTGATCTCTAGTAGCTGTTGCTATCAATCCTTGTATTATCTTTTCCATTGTAAAATGACAGTCTATTTCTATGTGTTTCTTTCTCTCATGATCTATAGGCCTAGCTGCAATCTGCATAGCAGTCTTGCTGTCACTATGAATGCCAATAGGTAGATTTACTTCAATTCCATTTTCCTGCATAAGACCTTGTAGCCAAATGAGTTCAGCTACTGTGGCTACAATACTTCTGTATTTAGCTTCTGTAGAACTTCTAGATACTATGGTTTGTTTCTTTTACTTTCAAGCAACCAATGAATCTCCAACCTTGATTAAATACCTTGTTACCCAGTCTCCATCACAGTAGGCTGTGATGGTATTCTTGTTTGTGCTTGATATTAGAATCCCTCTTCCAGGTTAGGTTTTTACCCAGTTTCCCATGTATGTCCTTTTTGGCTATTGTAAGAATTCACTAAGAGCTTGAACACTAAAGGACATATCAGGACTGGTCATGGTCAAGTAGAGTAGTTTACCTATCAATCTTCGGTATGGATTGATTTTAACATGAAGTTCATCTTCTGGGTGATCAATATTTTCGTAGTGGTCATCATACTATTTTGTTTCTTGTTTTACATTGGTATCCAAGGGAGTTGCACTGGGTTTAGCAGCACGAAGACCAAGTTCTGAAATAAACTTTAGTGCATACTCCCTTTGATGCAATAGTATTCCTTGTTTAGATATTGCAAATTTCAATACCCAGGAAGTATTTTAGCACACCTAGGTCCTTTATTCTACATGCCCGCTACAATGTATTTTTTGTTTCTTCAATCAGATTTAGACTATTGCCTATTATAAGCATATCATCAACATAAACTAACATCATAGTGGTGCCTTCATCATAGTATACTTGACCTTTCGGGAAAGCATGGGACTTCATCAACAACCGTTGATTCCAACGATTGAAATCAATTCAATTATTTTCAGAGGTATATATAAGACTCTCCAATTGTATTATATTAGGCATCAGAAAATGTGCCCCTTTTCTTCTCATATCTCCCTACTCTCTACTCTCTGTAAATCCATTATCTTACTATGCTTGAATAAAATTGTAAGTTTTATAAACCTTTATTTGCTTACTTTATAATTTCTGCTATAACTGAATCCCTTGCTTTCCCGAAAGGTCAAGTGTACCTTGCTTTTCCGAAAGGTCAAGTGTCGCTTTCTCCTTTTCTGAAAGGTCAAGTGTCACTGTCTCCTTTTCTGAAAGGTCAAGTGTCATTGTCTCCTTTTCTGAAGGGGCAAGTGTCGCTTTCTTCTTTTCTGAAGAGGCAAGTGTCGTTGTCTTTTTCTGAAGAGTCAAGTGACTGTTTATCTGCTAGAATGGGAATATGCTTGAGCTATCCTATCTAGATCTTCCATATCTCCATTTTTTTTTGCTTTCTGCAGAGGATGAACTTGAAGCTGCTTCTAGGATAGCTTGTACCTGGGTTGGGTTTGCTGATTCAATATTTGCTAACATATCTTGTAGCTTCTTCTTTAACTCTTTCCGAGAGCTGCTTGAATCTGTTTTGACTGGCTTAGATTTCCTGGTTTCTTTACCTTTGGGGATCCAACCTTTAATTTTGGGAGTTTTTACTAAATATTTAATACGATCAATTTGCTCTATGTCGAATGACCAGTTAATAATAAATGAAATTCTTTTTACAAAGTAATATTTGCAGTCTTTTATGTGGTCCGGTAGGGTAGAGATTTCATTTTCTATTTGGAACCTCTCATAGTGCATGTAGAAACTTCTGGGCATTATTTTCTCTGTTCCGTCGAATGTTTTCCACCAGTCTAGGAATGACTGACTTTTGGGCTTGTTCACTATATTTGAGAAAACATGTGTGTGTCTTGGGACGTAGGTACAAAAAGTTGAACCATGCATCCATGTAGTCTTTAAAATTATAGGTTTGGGGCCTATATTGAACCGATAACCCTATTGGGGTGTGCAGGTGATCCATCTTCCATTCAAATGGACTTATTACTTTGTTAATGGTAAATTTGGAAATTCTAATTCCTGTAGGGTCTCTCTCGTCATAGAGAGTATGCTCAAATGAAACTGATCCTGTATCTGTTAAAATGAACTCATAAAACCTCCTTGTTTTTAGGGGGTCGCTGGTTTCAACATAATTCCTGTCTGTGTAACAGGGTTTGATTAGGTCTGCAAGGTCATAATTTTCGTAACCTTTTTCTAAGGCTAGAACCTTGATTGGTTCTTTTGGAATTAATTCAAATGTTTCTCTTTCTGAAGAAACTGGTTTCTTTTCTTCTACCTTTGAGGGAGTGTTTGGATTTACTGCTTGAGCAAAAGACTCTGGGGTCTTCATAGCATAATCTGCACTGGTTAGTGCCTTTCCTGTTTGGCTTGATGAAGCTTTCGATGAAGCTTGTTGAAAAGGACCGTCTTTCTTTGGAATGGTCCCAAGTACTGTCATGGTAGAGGGTTTATTTTGAGTGGGTACTCTCGGAGGGGTAACCATTAAATTTAATTGTGGTCTCACGGGTAGTGATGGGAAATATTCTGCAAGGGCAGAATATCTATTCTCACGTTTGGGTGAGGCCCTGAATGGACCCTTTTGACTTGGTCTCATTTTTTCCCTGTAGAAATTCTCTTGTTAGAAAATCGGGTAAAGAATTATTTTCTCCTTTGATAAATTCGATTTCAAAATCAAAGCTGGATAATAATGCTTGCCATCTGGCAAAAATTTGTTTTGAAATAAGATTTTTAACATCTTTTTGCAAAATTTCTTTGGCTGATTTGCAATCAACCCTTAATAAAAATTCTTTGTTTATCAAATCATCTTGAAATTTAGTAATACATAGTACTATAGACAAAATTTCTTTTTTGACTGTACTATAATTCTTTTGGGCTGGATTCCAGATACCAGAAGTGAAACGAACTAATTGTTCTGGAGATTTTGGAGAAATTTGTTGTTTAAGAATTCCACCATATCCTTCGTCAGAAGCATCGGTTTCGACTATCATAAAAGCTTCAGGATTTGGAATACCTAAGCATGGGAGTTTTTGAACAATAGATTTGATTTTCTTAACCGTATCAGTTTGCTCTAGACTCCATGGGATAGGATTCTTCCTAAGGCGTTTATAGAGTGGTTCGCAAATTTTTCTAATATCAGGAATAAAATCTGCGACATAATTGAGGCTTCCTAAGAACCTTTGAAGTTGGGTTTTATCAGTAATTTCATCAGGAAATTTGGACGAGAATTCTATGGCTCTACAGATTGGTTTATAAGTACCTTGGTAGAGGTCGTGCCCTAAGAATCTAATAGTTGTTTGAAACAACTTAACTTTCTTAGCACTGACTACTAGGCCATTATATTTTACTATCTTAAAGAAAGTATTAAGATGCTTGAAGTGAGAATCTATGTCCTCTGAAAATATTGATACATCGTCAATATAGACTATTGACATATTACTATAAGGATTGCATATATTATTCATTACATTTTGAAATTATAATGGGCCATTTTTTAACCCAAAAGGCATTATATTCCATTCATACTGTCCAAATGGGACATTGAAGGCAGTTTTGAATTTATCCTTTTCAAGAATTTGAATTTGCCAGAATCCGGATTTCATATCGAACTTACTATAAATATTAGCTTTATAGGTTCGTTTTAATAATTCTCTTTTATTAGGTATTGGGTACCTAATCTATTGTAATACTTTATTTAAACGTTTGTAATTAATAACTAATCTGGGAGCTCCTCTTTCTTTCTCTGTGTTATTATTAACGTAGAAAGCTGCACAGCTCCATGGAAACTTTGAGGGTCTAATAATCTTCTTTTGAAGAAGGTCATTAATTTCCTTTTTACAAGTTTCCATTAATTCATGATTCATTTGAATAGGTCTTTCCTTTTTAGGTGTAGCCTGTTCATTAAATCCTTTAATATAAGGTAATTCAATTATATGCCTTTTTCTTTCCCATAAGGCATTGGGTAAATCTGAACAAACTTCTAATTCAAGTTATTTTTGGAATTGTTTTATTTTGGCTTCCATCTCCGAGTTTTTTCAAGTTTGTTCAATTTTGTGAACCTCTATATCGTTTTGTAAATATCTAACCTGGTTAGACAATACATTTATTTTAAATATTATTTTTGTTTTTATAAAATCACTTTCTTGTGACGACCCGGCCCATCGTCACGTGAGTTACCATCCCGTTTTCCCCGTTTTATGCTTATATATGTTTCATTATAGGTGATTGGTGAATTTAAAGTAATTCGGATAGAGTTCGGTTAGAAATGAAACAATTAGTCTCTTTAAAATAAAGTTAGTTTGGAAAAGTCAACCTGATGTTGACTTATGAGTTAGAAGGCTCGGAATGGATTTCCGATGATTCGGTTAGCTTTGAGGTATGATTTGTGACTTAGGAGTGCGATCGAAATCGAATTTGGAGTTCCGGTGTAGAAATAGGCTTGAATTGGCGAAGTTGGAATTTTGGCAAATTCCGGTCAATAGGTGAGATTTTGATCCGAGGGTCGGAATGGATTTTCGATGATTCGGCTAGCTTCGTTAGGTGATTTTGGATATGTCTGCAAATTTTTAGGTTATTCGGACGTCGTTTGGTCGGGTTTTTGATC
>MU683642.1:115845-131767 GCA_026770625.1 Nicotiana glauca
CGGGAGTTTTAGTTAAACTTAGGCTTGAATCCGTCGCGATTTGATGATTTCTGTGTAATGGACGTGTTTTGATGATTGTAACAAGTTCGTATGATGTTTTGGAGTAGTTTGGTATTTTTGGTTGGTGTCCCGGGGGCCTCAAGGTGATTTTGGGTGTTCAAACGGACCCTTTTTGGTTTGTGAAGAGATCAGATTTTCTATTGTTAGTGTTGCAGGCCATTGTGCATCGCTTTCGCGTGATGAAGGATGCGAACGCGTAGGGAATTTGAGGTAGTCTGGGATTTTTGCCTTCGCGTTCGCGAAGGAGAGGCCGCGATCGTGTAGATGTGGAACCTTGTTGATCGCGTTCGCGTGAAGGGGCGACGCGTTCGCGTAGGCCAGGGAAGTGGGCCATCGCATTCACGTTGTGTGAGATGCGTTCACGTAGAGTCAGGGCTGTTGGGCATCGCGTTCACGTTAGTGTGGTCGCGTTCGCATAGAAGAAAATTAAGCTGGCAAGAAGGGTTTTTATATGTTATTTCATCCGCGACCCATATCACATTTCCACCATTTTTACTCCGCCAAGAGAGCTTTNGTAGAACCTCCTTGTTTTTAGGGGCTCGCTGGTTTCAACATAATTCATGTCTGTGTAACAGGGTCTAATTAGGTCTGCAAGGTCATAATTTTCATAACCTTTTTCTAAGGCTAGAACCTTGATTGGTTCTTTTGGAATTAGTTCGAAGGTTTCTCTTTCTGATGAAACTGGTTTCTTTTCTTCTACTTTTGAGGGAGTGTTTGGGTTTACTGCCTGAGCGAAACACTCTGGGGTCTTCATAGCTTAATCTGCCCTGGTTAGTGTCTTTCCAGTTTAGCTTATTGAAGCTTTCGAGGAAGCTTGTTGAAATAGACCATCTTTCTTTGGAATAGTTTCAAGTATTGTCATGGTAGAGGGTTTGTTTTGAGTGGGTACTCTCAGAGGGGTAAGCATTAAATTTAGTTGTGGTCTTACAGGTAGTGATGGGAAATATTCTGCAAGGGAAGAATATTTATTCTCATGTTTGGGTGAGGCCCTGAACAGACCCTTCTGACTTGGTCTCATTTTTTCCCTGTAGAAATTCTCTGGTTAGAACATAGGGTAAAGATTTATTTTCTCATTTTATAAATTCAATTTCAAAATCAAAACTGGATAGCAGTGCTTGCCATCTAGCAAAAAATTATTTTGAAATAAGATTCTTAACGTCCTTTTGTAAAATTTCTTTGGCCGATTTGCAAGCAACCCTTAATAAAAACTCTTTGTTTATCAAATCATCTTGAAATTTAGTAATACATAGTACTATAGACAAAATCTCCTTTTTGACAGTACTATAATTCTTTTGAGCTGGATTCCAGATACCAGAAGTGAAACGAACTAATTGTTCTGGAGATTTTGAAGAAATTCGTTGTTTAAGAATTCCACCGTATCCTTCGTCAGAAGCATCGGTTTCGACTATCATGAAAGCTTCAGGATTTGGAATACCTAGGAATGGGAGTTTCTGAACAATAGATTTGATTTTCTTAACCATGTCTGTTTGCTCTAGACTCCATAGGATAAGATTCTTCCTAAGGCGTTTATAGAGTGGTTCGCAAATTTTTCTAATATCAGGAATAAAATCTGCGACGTAGTTAAGGCTTCCTAAGAACCTTTGAAGTTGGGTTTTATCAGTAATTTCATCAGGAAATTTGGACGAGAATTCTATGGCTCTACAGATTGGTTTATAAGTACCTTGGTAGAGGTCGTGCCCTAAGAATCTAATAGTTGTTTGAAACAACTTAACTTTCTTAGCACTGACTACTAGGCCATTATGTTTTACTATCTTAAAGAAAGTATTAAGATGTTTGAAGTGAGAATCTATATCCTCAGAAAATATTAATACATCGTCAATATAAACTATCGACATGCTACTGTAGGGATTGAATATATTATTCATAACATTTTGAAATTCAGATGGGGCATTTTTTAACCCGAAAGGCATTACGTTCCATTCATATTGTCCGAAAGGGACATTGAAGGCAGTTTTGTATTTATCTTTTTCAGCAATTTGAATTTGCCAGAATCCAGATTTCATATCGAACTTACTATAAATATTGGCTTTATAGGTTCGTTTTAATAGATCTCTTTTATTAGGTATTGGGTACCTAATCCATTGTAATACTTTATTTAACGGTTTGTAATTAATAACTAATCTGGGAGCTCCTCTTTCTTTCTCGGCGTTATTGTTAACGTAGAAAGCTGCACAGCTCCATGGAGACTTTGAAGGTCTAATAATCTTCTTTTGAAGAAGGTCATTAATTTCCTTTTTACAAGTTTCCATTAATTCATGATTCATTTGAATAGGTCTTGCCTTTGTAGGTATAGCCTGTTCATTAAAATCTTTGATGTAAGGTAATTCAATTATATGCCTTTTTCTTTCCCAAAAGGCATTGGGTAAATCTGAACAAACTTCTAATTCGAGTTGTTTTTGGAATTGTTTTATTTTAGCTTCTATCTCCGGGGTTTTTAAAGTTTGTTCAATTTTGTGAACTTTTATATCATTTTGTAAATATCTAACTTGATTAGATAATACATTTATTTTAAATATTGTTTGTGTTTTTATAAAATTACTTTCTTCTTGAGAAATGGGATTTAGATAAGGAAATCTTATTTCTTTTCCTAATATGTTAGTGCTTAAAGCACCTAAATCGTCATAATAAGGTTTTATTTGAGTTATAAATGGTAATCCTAGGATTATTTCTTCATTTATATCTCTGGTTACTACGAAATCATTTATAAAACATATCCCATCATTGCATATGTGGGCTTTTGACAACTTATAATCAATTTTTATTCTTTCTCCTGTAGCGGAGTATAGTTTTGTAGTAGATTTCTCAAGATATTTTGTAGGTATTATTCCTTCACAAATGCAGTTCTTATCTGCACCAGAGTCTAATAATGCTAATTTATTAAAAGTAGCATCTCTGACTTTTAGTGTGATAGGAATATGATAGCTTTGTACCTTTATTCTTGCGAATTGTGGTACAGTAGTTTGTACAGTGGTTTGAGATTGATTGGCGATTGATTCGTCATCATTCTCTTCATTCGAAACATAACCTTGGTTAGTTTCTAGTTCTTTGTCTTTGCCTTTGGCAACTTGTGATAATAATTCGTTAGTGAATTTTTCCATTTCTATTTTATTTAGTCTAGTCTTAATATTTTTTATTTCTTCCTTTACTGATTTTAGTTCAGTCTGAAGATGTTGAATTGTAGGTTCATCATTTTTTGAAGAGGAAAATCTATTCATTATTTCTTTCATGTTGAAAGGTTCGACCTTGGGGCGGTCTTTATGTTGAATAATAATATTTTTTAATTCAACTAAATATTTACGTTTGATATCTTCGTCATCTATGTGATTGATGATATCAAATAAGACTTCTTTCGAATCATTCGTAATGACTCTAATGGAATTTTGTTCGCATACACAAATTGCTCCTGTGCAGTTACAGTTATTATCTTCTGAACTGCTGTTATCTGAGCTATATGCAACATTAATGAATTCGTTATCACTATCAGAATAACTTTCTTCAGTTGATGAAGAGCTATTCTCATTGGAACTATTTTCGTTTTCTTCTAAAATACTAAAAAGTTTTTCTTTAGTATTTTCGTCTAATTCTAAAAGATTGACTTTATTCTTTTTTCTTTTAGTGACTTTACAGTCACTGGCACGATGTCCTGTTTTACCACAAGACCAACACTTGTCACCATAATCTTTTTTAGATTTTCTTTTAAATCTTTTCTTTTTATGGGTTTCTTCCTTTTTCTCCTTTTGTTTGTGATATCTTCTATGGGGTTTATTAGAAGATTTGTTTTTCTTGGAGATTCTTTTGGAAGGTGCTGAAATGGTTTTATAACCGAAATCTTGACAAAAACTACCAAGTTCCTTTTTAGATTGTAATCTGTCTTTTTTAATAAGACTTTTAAGTTTTAAATCTGTACATAAGTCTAAACCTGTAACGTTAATAAAACTTACTAGGTCGCCATATGTGAGATCATTGTAGGGGATTTGACCGTTAAATCGATCTTTAATTTTTGTTCTTACCTTATCGGCAAATAGCCTTGGTAATCCGCTGATAAATCTTTCTTTCCAGAAAGAATTACCGCAGTCTTCTCTGATCATTACCTTTTCGATAAACATGTCTTTATACCATCTAAAATCTGTTAGTTTTGGACAACTAAGATTATTTAATAATTCTAAACTCCTATCTTGGAAAAGTTTTGGTTCTCCAATAAAGTGTTTAGCAATACAGTATATTAATGTGGCAGTAGCATCTTCTCTTTGTTGTTGTTCTGCTACTTGTGTATTATCTTCAGTTTTTATTACAGTTATGACTGAAGTGGCATTGAGGATTTGGTTTCTATTATCTTCGGAGAGATAATTATCCCACCAATTTTTCAGTGTTCCTGTAAAACCAGATACAACTAAAGTTGCGGCTTGTTTATCAGAAGCAGTTTTGATTTTATAGGCAGTTACAGCAATGCCTATCTCATGAAGTTTTTTATAGATTTGGCTTTCAGCTAAACCATCGATGTTCCATTCAGTTATTCCAGTTCCATCGTGATTGTAGCTTGTAAGATAAATATCTTCTTCGAATTGAACATCTGGAAATGATGCTCTTTGGTAATAATTTTTCTTATTAGAATGTCTTGGATCATTAGTAATTCTGTTGACTTCAGAATCATTTGTTTTTATCGTAGAAATAGCCTTTAAGGTTACTAAAGGTCTTATTTTATTGATAGTTTCTATAATACTATCTGAAGCTTTTTTCATAGCTTTTATTTTATCTTCTTTATTAGGAAAATCATCTTTTTCTTTTAAAGCCTTAAACTCTTCATTTAAGAAAAATAATTTACTTTGTAAATTATGCAATTCTATTTCTTTGTCATTACTAGTACTAGCTTTGTTAGAAACTGTACTTTGCTTTGAAATCGTCATTTTTGTTTTCAATTGTTCTTCTATTTTTTCTAGAAGTTTATCTGAA
The DNA here is from genome assembly GCA_026770625.1 of Nicotiana glauca. Lineage (NCBI taxonomy): Eukaryota > Viridiplantae > Streptophyta > Magnoliopsida > Solanales > Solanaceae > Nicotiana > Nicotiana glauca. Next base: position 120,877 of record MU683642.1, read on the forward strand.
AAATCAAATTGTTCATTTAACTTGGGGAATTTTTCTTTGGAAAATTCAGGGATTTTAATTAACGGATGTGTTTCGATTGTAGTAGGTGTTCTAGATTTAATGGGGATTTCATTTTTATTAGTATCTTTTAACTGATTAGATACCACGTGTAAAAGATTGTTTGTATAATTATTTTGAGTAATTATTTTGTTTAAATCTTTATTAGTGGGTTCTTTATCAAGATGAACACTTTCTCTTTTAAACGGAGAAGCTGTTATTACTTGTCCTTGGACAGGTATTAGAATTTCTTCTAATGGAGGCGTAGTGGATTCTATTACACTACCTTGTTTTGTATACCATTTATTAATAATCATTTGTAAAGATTCCTGTTGATTTGGAATCTGTCCAGTTAATTCAAACCATTTAAAGAATTCGATATTACATCTGATTCTTTTCATATCTTTGATCCATTTATCTTTAAAAGATAATCTTTGGGGTTTTGGGTAAGTATCAAAATACCATTGTATTTTAATACTACTATCTGGGTGTTCCCATTGGTCACCTAGACTTTTCCAGTCTATTTTAAAATTATTTTCTTCTCTAATGACTCCAAGTTGGTCATTACGATCTACTGTTTCTGCGCTTGGGCTTTTAGGAGTTGATCTAAAAGGACCTTTTTGATAGATCACTTTAGGGACAGTTTTATTAAAATCTACCCCTTTGATTTTTCTATCAAGTTCCTCAATAAGTTCTTCGTCACTTTTATTGCTGTGACTTTCCTCTGGGGGTTTTGAAGAAGAAGGTCTACTGAATGACATTCTTCTACTAGAGGATGATTCGTTCATAGAGCTAGACTTTAAGAATTTTAAGTCTATTGCTCCAGAAGGATATTGAACGACTTGTTCAATACATGAACTCTCTGGTTCATATTGTGGTTGAGTTATCGCTTCAAAGCGCCACTCATCCTTAGATAATATATCATCCCATCGAATCATTCTAGGGACGAAGGTATTACTATGTTCTTGGTTTGCTTCCATGAGCATAGTTACTCCTTTATTACTTTCAATTTTAGCTTTTGGAGCTAACGTTGTTTTCATTAGTCTGTAATATACTCTATATATTACAGCTATTTCTTTAGTATTAACTTTGCTATTCATGTTTTTTGTTTTTATATTAAGAGTTAAAGTATCCAAAACATTCTGGTCATTTATATCAACCGAATAGTTGGGATAACAATTAAAGTAAACTGGGCCTTGGGCTAAGTTACTTTGTAAAACTCCTAATAATGAATCATCAAAGTTTAATAGTCTATCATCTCTTAGTAAGAGACAAAGAGGTGTGTCTAAACCTAATCTGTAAAGAGGTTTGACAGCTATTTGTACTAATCCAACATGTAGAAAGTTATATTTCTTTCTATACTGTTGAATGTCGTGTTCAGCTAATAACTTGATTGTTTCAATCGAGTTATTAATAGCAACTGTTGATTCGCAAGTTTTGATATTATAATTTTTTATAAAATCAAACTTACCGGTGTGATATATAGTGTTGAAGGATTCTTTTGGAATACTCCAATTCTGTAAATCACTTTCAATTTTGGCAATATTAGTTACTGCCGAAATATTAACACTATTTAGAATTTTATTCTTTTCAGAATTATTCATATTAATACTGAGAGGTATATCTGTTAATCAAGATTTTTATTGCTTTTATGTTGTGAAGAATAGTAACTCTTTGGCTTAGATATGTATCTAGCCTATCTTCACAGAATTCTATATCTCGTTCTATTTCAAGAAGAGGTTTTATTCTTATATTATTCCTTTTAATTAAAGATCTTAGTGTATGAATATTATAAGTGACATAAAAAATCTTTTTGTTTGTAACTCGGAGATGTTGTAGAGCTCTCCATCTTTGTTTATTATAAATTCTTATATTGCGAAAGGATTTATTTTTCATTTAAACAAATTGTTTTGTTAAAAACTTTTTCAAAGTTTGTCAAGTCTTAAGAGGAATACTATCTTTAAGGCATAAGTCTATTCTGTTTATCTGAATCACTACTATTAATCTTATCTTTACTGTTTATGACTCTATAATGGTTACTATTCATTATCTTCTTCACTAAACATTGTGAGTTCTAAGTTATCTTGGGGTTTGGTAGTTAAACGTGTTCACTGTGTCCTGTTGTGTCCTGTCTAAAAGCGGCTCTCCTGGCCTAATACCGACGACGGCAACTGACGGCAGCTTAATAAGGTTTAACTAAGCTCTCTCAAAGAGACCCTCACACTATGAACTCAGAATATGAAGCTGTGAAGATGATGAACAGTAAACTTATAAAGAGATAAACAGCACGATTTAAGATTTATAGCATGATAGAAATAAACAGAAATTCAACTGACCTTAAAGACAGTATGAAAGTTTAGCCTCTCATACTCGGGGCTAACATGGCTCTGATACCAATTACGGATCGGGGATAATATAACTTAAAGTTATAGCGGAAATTATAAATTAAGCAAATAAAGATTTATAAAACTTACAGTTTTATTCAAGCATAAGAAGGTAGCAAATTTACAGAGAGTTTAGAGAGTAGGGAGTAGAGAGATATAGAAAGAAAAGGGGCACATTTTCTGATGCCTAACATAATACAATTTGAGAGTCTTATATAGACCTCTGAAAATAATTGAATTGATCTCCATCGTTGAAATCAACGGTTGTTGATGAAGTCCTTTGCTTTTTTGAAAGGGCAAGCATCGCTTTCTCCTTTTCCGAAAGGGCAAGTGTCTCTTTCTTCTTTTTTGAAAGGGCAAATGTCGCTTTCTCCTTTTCTGAAAGGTCAAGTGTCACTGTCTCCTTTTTTGAAGGGGCAGGTGTCGCTTTCTGTCGCTTTCTTCTTTTCTGAAGAGGCAAGTATCTGTTTATCTGCTAGAATGGGCATATGCTTGAGCTATCCCATCTAGGTCTTCCATGTCTCCATTTTTTCTGCTATCTGCAGAGGATGAACTTGATGCTGCTTCGAGAATAGCATGTACTTGGATTGGATCTACTGATTCAATGTTTGCTAACATATCTTGTAGCTTCTTCTTTAACTCTTTTTTAGAGGTGGTTGAATCTGTTTTAACCGGCTTAGATTTCCTGGTCTCTTTAACTTCAGGGATCCATCCTTTAATTTTTGGAGTTTTTACCAAATATTTAATTCGGTCAATTTGCTCTATGTCAAATGACCAGTTAATAATAAAAGAAATTCTTTTTGCAAAATAAAATTTGCATTCTTTTATGTGGTCAGGTAGGGTGGAGATTTCGTTTTCTATTTGGAATCTCCCATAGTGCATGTGGAAACTTCTGGGCATTGTTTGCTCTGTTCCACCAAATATTTTCCACCAGTCATAGAACCATCTAGGAATGGCTGACTTCTGGGCTTGTTCGCTGTACTTGACAAACCATGTGTGTGTTTTGGGGCGTAGGTACAAAAAGTTGAACCATGCATCCATGTAGTCTTTAAAATTATAGGTTTGGGGCCTATATTGAACCGATAACCCTATTGGGGTGTGCAGGTGATCCATCTTCCATTCAAATGGACTTATTACTTTGTTAATGGTAAATTTGGAAATTCTAATTCCTGTAGGGTCTCTCTCGTCATAGAGAGTATGCTCAAATGAAACTGATCCTGTATCTGTTAAAATGAACTCATAAAACCTCCTTGTTTTTAGGGGGTCGCTGGTTTCAACATAATTCCTGTCTGTGTAACAGGGTTTGATTAGGTCTGCAAGGTCATAATTTTCGTAACCTTTTTCTAAGGCTAGAACCTTGATTGGTTCTTTTGGAATTAATTCAAATGTTTCTCTTTCTGAAGAAACTGGTTTCTTTTCTTCTACCTTTGAGGGAGTGTTTGGATTTACTGCTTGAGCAAAAGACTCTGGGGTCTTCATAGCATAATCTGCACTGGTTAGTGCCTTTCCTGTTTGGCTTGATGAAGCTTTCGATGAAGCTTGTTGAAAAGGACCGTCTTTCTTTGGAATGGTCCCAAGTACTGTCATGGTAGAGGGTTTATTTTGAGTGGGTACTCTCGGAGGGGTAACCATTAAATTTAATTGTGGTCTCACGGGTAGTGATGGGAAATATTCTGCAAGGGCAGAATATCTATTCTCACGTTTGGGTGAGGCCCTGAATGGACCCTTTTGACTTGGTCTCATTTTTTCCCTGTAGAAATTCTCTTGTTAGAAAATCGGGTAAAGAATTATTTTCTCCTTTGATAAATTCGATTTCAAAATCAAAGCTGGATAATAATGCTTGCCATCTGGCAAAAATTTGTTTTGAAATAAGATTTTTAACATCTTTTTGCAAAATTTCTTTGGCTGATTTGCAATCAACCCTTAATAAAAATTCTTTGTTTATCAAATCATCTTGAAATTTAGTAATACATAGTACTATAGACAAAATTTCTTTTTTGACTGTACTATAATTCTTTTGGGCTGGATTCCAGATACCAGAAGTGAAACGAACTAATTGTTCTGGAGATTTTGGAGAAATTTGTTGTTTAAGAATTCCACCATATCCTTCGTCAGAAGCATCGGTTTCGACTATCATAAAAGCTTCAGGATTTGGAATACCTAAGCATGGGAGTTTTTGAACAATAGATTTGATTTTCTTAACCGTATCAGTTTGCTCTAGACTCCATGGGATAGGATTCTTCCTAAGGCGTTTATAGAGTGGTTCGCAAATTTTTCTAATATCAGGAATAAAATCTGCGACATAATTGAGGCTTCCTAAGAACCTTTGAAGTTGGGTTTTATCAGTAATTTCATCAGGAAATTTGGACGAGAATTCTATGGCTCTACAGATTGGTTTATAAGTACCTTGGTAGAGGTCGTGCCCTAAGAATCTAATAGTTGTTTGAAACAACTTAACTTTCTTAGCACTGACTACTAGGCCATTATATTTTACTATCTTAAAGAAAGTATTAAGATGCTTGAAGTGAGAATCTATGTCCTCTGAAAATATTGATACATCGTCAATATAGACTATTGACATATTACTATAAGGATTGCATATATTATTCATTACATTTTGAAATTATAATGGGCCATTTTTTAACCCAAAAGGCATTATATTCCATTCATACTGTCCAAATGGGACATTGAAGGCAGTTTTGAATTTATCCTTTTCAAGAATTTGAATTTGCCAGAATCCGGATTTCATATCGAACTTACTATAAATATTAGCTTTATAGGTTCGTTTTAATAATTCTCTTTTATTAGGTATTGGGTACCTAATCTATTGTAATACTTTATTTAAACGTTTGTAATTAATAACTAATCTGGGAGCTCCTCTTTCTTTCTCTGTGTTATTATTAACGTAGAAAGCTGCACAGCTCCATGGAAACTTTGAGGGTCTAATAATCTTCTTTTGAAGAAGGTCATTAATTTCCTTTTTACAAGTTTCCATTAATTCATGATTCATTTGAATAGATCTTTCCTTTTTAGGTGTAGCCTGTTCATTAAATCCTTTAATATAAGGTAATTCAATTATATGCCTTTTTCTTTCCCATAAGGCATTGGGTAAATCTGAACAAACTTCTAATTCAAGTTATTTTTGGAATTGTTTTATTTTGGCTTCCATCTCCGAGTTTTTTCAAGTTTGTTCAATTTTGTGAACCTCTATATCGTTTTGTAAATATCTAACCTGGTTAGACAATACATTTATTTTAAATATTATTTTTGTTTTTATAAAATCACTTTCTTGTGACGACCCGGCCCATCGTCACGTGAGTTACCATCCCGTTTTCCCCGTTTTATGCTTATATATGTTTCATTATAGGTGATTGGTGAATTTAAAGTAATTCGGATAGAGTTCGGTTAGAAATGAAACAATTAGTCTCTTTAAAATAAAGTTAGTTTGGAAAAGTCAACCTGATGTTGACTTATGAGTTAGAAGGCTCGGAATGGATTTCCGATGATTCGGTTAGCTTTGAGGTATGATTTGTGACTTAGGAGTGCGATCGAAATCGAATTTGGAGTTCCGGTGTAGAAATAGGCTTGAATTGGCGAAGTTGGAATTTTGGCAAATTCCGGTCAATAGGTGAGATTTTGATCCGAGGGTCGGAATGGATTTTCGATGATTCGGCTAGCTTCGTTAGGTGATTTTGGATATGTCTGCAAATTTTTAGGTTATTCGGACGTCGTTTGGTCGGGTTTTTGATCGAATGTGAGATTCGGGAGTTTTAGTTAAACTTAGGCTTGAATCCGTCGCGATTTGATGATTTCTGTGTAATGGACGTGTTTTGATGATTGTAACAAGTTCGTATGATGTTTTGGAGTAGTTTGGTATTTTTGGTTGGTGTCCCGGGGGCCTCAAGGTGATTTTGGGTGTTCAAACGGACCCTTTTTGGTTTGTGAAGAGATCAGATTTTCTATTGTTAGTGTTGCAGGCCATTGTGCATCGCTTTCGCGTGATGAAGGATGCGAACGCGTAGGGAATTTGAGGTAGTCTGGGATTTTTGCCTTCGCGTTCGCGAAGGAGAGGCCGCGATCGTGTAGATGTGGAACCTTGTTGATCGCGTTCGCGTGAAGGGGCGACGCGTTCGCGTAGGCCAGGGAAGTGGGCCATCGCATTCACGTTGTGTGAGATGCGTTCACGTAGAGTCAGGGCTGTTGGGCATCGCGTTCACGTTAGTGTGGTCGCGTTCGCATAGAAGAAAATTAAGCTGGCAAGAAGGGTTTTTATATGTTATTTCATCCGCGACCCATATCACATTTCCACCATTTTTACTCCGCCAAGAGAGCTTTTGACCGATTTGAAGAGGGTTTTTCGACAAGAATTGATCGGAGGTAAGTCTCTTAACTTAGAAACGTCATTTTATTGAAGAATCAACACTCAAATTCATGAAAGTGGGTTGAAATTGTGAAGAACTAGGGCTTGGTTTTGAAAACGGATTTCTGGGATTTGAAAGGACATTTGAACTCCGATTTTGATGAATTTTATATGTACGGACTCGTGGCGAGACGAGGAATCCGGTGATGTGAATTTTGGAATTTTTCGAGAAGTGGGCCCAGAGTTCGGGTTTTGCCAATTTTGTGATTTTAGTATTTTTCGAGTAATTTCGATTGGGTTATGTTTCTTTAGCATATAGTAATGTATTCATTGTGGTTTTGACTAGATTCGACGCGCGAGGAGGTCGATTCAAGAGAAGAGGCCATTGCGGACTAGAGTACGACTGGTTTGAGGTGAGTAATAGATGTAGATGATGACCTGAGGGTTTGAAACCCCAGTATCTCACATTGTGATGCTGTATTGAGGCGAGACACGTACTCTATTGTGAGTGCGGGGTCGTTTGTGGACGGGACTATGGCTTGGTCCGTCCAAGAAAATTTCTATGTTGTGTTATATGCCTAGAAATTGGCTAGTATACATCTTACTTGGATTGTTATGAGCATATTTGGGCTGCGAGCCAACTATTTGGATCCCTTAGGGAATATTACCACTGCTTCTAAGATATTGAGCATGTTCCCATGATATCAGTCCCGAGTTAAATACTGTCTAAAAATGAGTAGAAATCTTCTAAGGCTTTAAATCACTTAAACTATAATACCTGTTAAATGGAAACGAATGATAATTGATTGTGCCCGTGTGGCATGCTTGCATATATATATTTGGACTGATTATGGACCGGGCTGCACGCCGCAGCGAATGCTACTATGTCATTGCGCTTGGGCTGTAGGAGCCCCTCCGGAGTCTGTACCCCCATAGTGAGCGCGGGTACCCAAATGGATCGGGCTGTACGCTGCAACGATCATGTGCATTGCATTTCATTAATACATTGATATCTGTCTGTCATTGATTTATTGTTGCTTATTGTTAAATGTGCTAAGAGGATAGTTTCAGCTTTACATTGTGGTATTTCGAGATCTCTTATTTTCAGCCATTATATATGTCTATTACCACTGAGTTGGAAATACTCAATCTACTCCCTGCACCATGTATGCAGATTCTGGTGTTCGGGGACTTAGCTGAGCAGTCGCCGTCTTCCAAAGCTATATCAGAGTTGTCGAGGTAGCTGCCTGACGTTCGCAGGACCCGACTTCTCCCCTTTATTTCAGTTTTCTTCCGCATTCCAGACTTATGTATCTTTTCGGATACTTATTACTCCATTTGTTTAGAGGCTCTAGACTTGTGACCCCAGACCTTTTGGGAGTATTTTTATCAGACTTCGTATTTCTCCGTATTATTTTTCTATAAATATTGGATTATTATTCTAAAACTATTACATTCTCCTTAAATTATCGGTTTTGAGAGTTATGGTTAAATTGAGTGATAATCGGTCAGGCTTGCCTAGCTATATGGTTGGGCGCCGTCACGACTGGAGTTTGGGTCGTGACAAGTTGGTATCAAAGCCTAGGTTACTAGGCCATCACGACCGGGGTTTGGGTCGTGACAAGTGGGGCAACTAGTGCAACAGGGGCAACTCCCGGTGTCTGAAATTCCTGGACACCCTGCTCGGGTGTGCGAGCAGCGGGGGTCTGCTGACCACCCCCGGTGTGAGAAGTAGTTGCTGCAGTAGTGGCTGTTACGGTTTGAACCAGGCCAGTGCAAGCGGATAAAATATGAGCCAAAGCCTCCTGAAGACCAGGAATCACGATAGGCACTGCCGGTGCCTGAACAGGTGCTGCTGGAGCATCTACAGCTGGAGGCTGGTCCTGAACCTGGGTAGCTGGTGGGTCTGCAGGTGCTGCCCCTGCTGGTCCACCTCGACCACCACCACGACCCCGTCCACGGCCTCTAGCAGGTGGTACTGGTGGTCGTCCGCCACGTCCGGTAGCATGAGTTCTCGCCATCTGCGAGAGAATAGAATACAAAAATTTAGTTATCGGATCAACAAAATCGCACGACAAGAATTTCAAGAAAGTGAAGTATTTCCTAAAGGTTCTGTAGCCTCCCGAGGATAGATACGGACGTCTACGTACCGATCCATGAGACTCTACTAACCGGCTCATGACTAGTGACCCAGTATGAGTTGAGGTTTACACAGCTGGCTTGGCATGCTACTTGGATGATCCTGACTGATCGGGAGAGGATTCGGAGGTTCGTGGATGGCCTCAACTATCCCATTCGTATTTTGATGACTAGAGAGAGGGTTGTGGCCGCCTCGTTTGAAGAGATAGTTGATATGGCTTGTCATATTGAGACAGATCATTGTTGGGAGTGTTAGGAGAGGGAGGCCAAGAGGCCTCGAGGTTCAGGTAGCTTCAGCGGTGCTCCGTCTAGGGGCCAGTTCCAGCGCAGCAGAGGTCATTCCTTCAGACCTCTTCAGACAGGTCGCACAGAGTCTAATGGGGCTTCTTCGGGCTGTGGTCACCAGGGTTATCAGCAGGGCCAGTCTTCACTTAGCTCCCTTCCAGCTCAGAGTACTACTCCTGCTTCTTCAGCCAAGGGTTCATCTACAGCGAGGGGTTCCCTTCAGTCCCCTTCTCCAGCTCCAGGTCATTGCTACGAGTGTGGTGAGTTGGGTCATATGAGGAGACAGTGTCCTCGGCTCTGTGGTAGACAGTCCCAGTAGAGGGATCAGCCCTCATCTTTTGCTCCGGTTTCTTCAGCACCCACCCAGTCAGCTAGGAGTGGGGGCCAGGTAGCCAGAGGTCGCCTGAGGAGTGAAGACCGGACTGACAGTGGTCAGGCTCGATTCTATACTCTTCCAGATAACGCCATTGCATCAGATACTGTCATCACAGGTATTATCTCAGTTTGCCACAGGGATGCTTCTCTCTTATTTGATCCCGGATCTACCTATTCCTATGTATTTTCATATTTTGCTCATCATTTGGGTACGACCCGTGGTTGTCTTGCCTTGCCTGTGCATGTATCTACCCCGGGGGGCGATACTATTATTGTGGATCACATATATCGATCTTGTCTTGTTACTATTGGGGGTATGGAGACCCGAGTTGATTTATTGTTGTTGGATATGGTAGACTTTGATGTGATTCTGGGTATGGATTGGCTATCTCCGTACCATGCTATTCTGGATTGTCATGCCAAGACAGTTACGTTGGCTATTCAGGGTATTTCGAGGATTGAGTGGCGAGGTTCGACCGATTATGTTCCCAGCAGGGTGATTTCCTTCTTAAAGGCACAAGGGATGGTTGGGAAAGGATGTCTATCATATTTAGCATTTGTGAGAGATGTTAAAGCTGAGACTCTTAGTATTGATTCTGTGCCCGTTGTGAGAGAGTTTCCAGATGTGTTTCCAGCAGACCTGCCGGGCATGCCGCCAGACAGGGACATTGATTTCGGTATTGATCTGGTGCCAGGAACTCAGCCCATCTCTATTCCTCCCTATCGTATGGCACCAGCAGAGTTAAAGGAATTGAAAGAACAGCTTCAAGAACTCCTAGAAAAGGGGTTCATTCACTTGAGTGTGTCAGCGTGGGGTGCACCGTTCTTATTTGTAAAGAAGAAGGATGGCACAATGAGAATGTGCATTGATTACAGACAGTTGAACAAGGTGATAGTGAAGAACAAGTACTCACTACCCCGTATTGAGGAATTGTTTGATGAGCTTCAGGGAGCAATGGTATTCTCTAAGATTGATCTTCGATCAGGCTATCACCAGCTGAAGATTAGGGATTCAGACATTATGAAGACGGCTTTCAGGACGAGATATGGGCACTATGAGTTTCTGGTTTTGTCATTTGGGCTGACTAATGCCCCAGCCGCATTCATGCACTTGATGAACAGTGTATTTCAGCCGTATTTGGATTCATTTGTGATCGTGTTTATTGATGATATTCTGGTGTACTCGCGTAGCTAGGAGGAGCACGCGCAGCACTTGAGGGTGGCATTGCAGAGATTGAGAGAGGAGAAGCTTTATGCAAAGTTCTCCAAATGTGAGTTCTGGCTTAGTTCCGTGGCTTTTCTGGGACACGTG